>CAXITT010000639.1:445505-457412 GCA_964033795.1 Lymnaea stagnalis | reverse complement strand
TGTCTGTGTCTCTGTCTGTGTCTCTGTCTGTGTCTGTGTCTGTGTCTCTGTCTGTGTCTCTGTCTGTGTCTCTGTCTGTGTCTCTGTCTGTGTCTCTGTCTCTGTCTCTTTCTCTGTCTCTTTCTCTGTATCTGTATCTATATATATGTCATATGTATCTATATATATATAAGTGATTTTTTTCTTAAACCATTTAACACTGTAGTCACCTTTGCTTTGCCTATTTCAGTGGTTTTCAACTTGTAGGTTGTGAACCCTTGGGGAGGAGCATAGCCTAGGCCAGTGATTCCCTAGCCTTTTGACACATGTAGCGCTTTTGCAGAGCCCTTTTTCATATTATAGAATCACTTTCCTTAGGTCTATCATCATTTTAAAAACTTATTGGTGTTTGGCATTAGCGTCATTTTTTTTGGGGGGGGGGGGTGGGGGGAGTGGGGGCTGGAGGCCCCTAGTGATCCACTGCCCTAAACTGTAACTATGCTAGTGCTATATAAAAGGCTAAATTTGGCATCTAATTTAGTCACATTAACATAAATTATTATCTTCTATTTGCGTTAAATATATAATGCTGTGATTTTATAATGATAAGAAGTAGTTAGGTTCACATAGAAATCTTTAATTATTGATTAAAAAATAATTGCATTTGAACCATTCCTTTCTACAGTTTGCGATTATGTCTACATTTCACTCTAAAATATGTTTAAAACTAATGTTTTTTCTTTAAAAACCTTAGGTTAATAGTTATGCTGAAAATGATTTACATTTCTTTTAAGTGTTTACCATTTTAATAAGATATTTAATAATTAAACTGTAATTTGCACTATTGGGATTTAATTCTGAAAATGTAAATGATGAATACTTGTGTACAAAATTGTATCCTATACAGAATGATCTCAATGATCAACTGCCAGGGCCTTCCACTTCTGCATATGGGTAAGTAGAACTTAATAAAACTTAATAACGAAAGTATGATAATGGGAATGGCTCAGATCAACCTTTGCATATAATTTTACAACCTAGGTTCTAATGAATATGGATATTGGCCTCCTGTAATAACCTGACATATCGTCAGCATTACGTATTGTCCTGTATTAGGGTAGATATATTCTGACCGGTTAGAACATACATGATCAATGTCTGAGGTCACTTCTCTGGTGGAAGTGGAGTCTCGTCTCTTTCCAAATATCTCAGGGAGGGGATAGATGTGGACTTCCCGGCTGTAAATGGTGGAATGGCCTTTCAAGGTTTACATTGTAGGATGGACTTCTTCTTCTTTTTCTATATATTATGGGCCCACAATCAATTTATTGGTATGGTGGGGGTGAAGAATCCTAAAAACTTGCAGTCCTATGTGATGCAAGCCCATGGTTTGGTAGGCAGATGAGTTTTGCTGAGTGGACTCCTTGGAACCAGACCTTAGTTGATATCTTCAAATCCAGATGATAAGGTGCTGTTGTTTCTTGTAATATGGCAACCAGGCAACGAACATGATGCTAGATGAATTCATATCGAGGCATTGAATGGGCATACACTTGTACATGAACATCCAATGTATGGATAGCCATGTTTATCCATACCATTGCCAGGCCATGCATGTATAGCTAGTTTCGACATTGGGAAACATATTTTCTCAATCATACTAACACAAATGAATTATATTGAAATAATACATATCTTGATATAATATATCTCAGCATCTTATTGACAAGTAGCTTTGGATAAAAAAATATCTAAAAGCTACTTCACCATCTTCAAGATGGAATGAAGCTCTAAGATAACTAAATCTCAAAATGGCTACCGCATGTTCCGCTTGGAGTCTTTTTGCGAATATACACTGAATGTCAAAACACAATGATCATACTTATTAATTTCTACAAGATTGATAAGAGATTGGCATGCTTAAAGCAATTTGATTTTGATTCATAGTATTAAAATTTATTAAAGTAAAACAATCAAAGTCAATCGCTCAAAACTCATGAGGTAAGTTTGCAGGATTATCATCACACATGAGGGATTTGATTAGCAAGGAGGTATGATGTGTTCCCTGAGTGTGTTATGATTAGAAAAGATGCAGTTATGCTCCAATGCGGTTTATATCTTTGATTGGGGAAATTTATTATTGACTGACCTCAAACATGAGATCTATCTTGGTCAATGAAATAACTTGTGCATGCTTGCTTTAAAAAAATCCAATGAGTTTAACTGATTTAACAAAAAAAAGTGGGGGGGGGGGCTGGGTGGGGGGGTTAACTGCCACATATATTGTGGCTGAATGCGCTCTGTGAGCTTGGGAAAATTCAGCAATAAAACAAAAGGGGAATAGCTCATACTTATAAAAAGTGTGGGGGGGGAGTATGTTTTACTACATCATAATGTTCTAGCAAGGTTCATTTAAATTTACTACATCATTGTGGTCTAACAAGGTGTGTTTACTACATCATACTGTTCTAGCAAGTTTTTTTTACTACATCATAGTGTTCTAGCAAGGTGTGTTTACTACATCATAGTGTTCTAGCAAAGTTCGTTTACTACATCATTGTGTTCTAACAAGGTTTGTTTAATACATCATGGTATCACAATTTTGAGTGTTCATCACACATAACTAAATCAGATAATTTTACTGCAGCGGTTCTCAAACTTATTAAATTAGCTGCTGAAACTTATTGAATGAATCATGGCTTTATATATGTAGAATTAGTGTAGTTACAGTGTTGTGATGATACGAAACAAGCCCAATCACTTTGAATATTATTTGAATTGAAAATGGAAGGGAAGCAATTAAGATATAATGTTACATTTTGTACAAAAAATTTGCATTTCATGAGTTTTCAAGCAACCACTGGAATAATGTCAAGCAACCCCAAGGGGTTCCAACCAACATGCTTAGAACCAAAAAATTTACAACATATTGAAATCGCATATTAATTTAAAAAATTACATTTCTGCTATAGCCATGTTAATTGCAAACATTTCATTAATTTATCTCATATGTGTTTTAAAGAACATCTGGTGTGCAGCAGCCAAAGCCAAAAATATCAGAGCCCCCAGCTAAACAAGTGCAAAAAACCGCAGAGCCCCCAGCTAAACAAGTGCAAAAAACCACAGAGCCCCCAGCTAAACAAGTGCAAAAAACTAAAGAGCCATCAACTAAACAGCTGCAAAAAACAGCAGAGCCCACCACTAAACAGTTGCCAAAAGAACAAAACGTTGCTAGAAGTATTTTGTCATCCATCTTGAAAAAGAAGCAACAAGGTCATCCCAACCAAAGTTCAACCAGTTCAAGAGGTGAGCTAATGGGTCAAGAAGTGTTATTCATGTGTATGTGCTAGGGCAGATGGTCTTGAAATTTGTGTGAGAGCCTCCTTTCAACTTTTTTACTACCTTTTTTCTGTTAAAAGTAAGTTGATTTCTTGTGCCAACGAATTTTAATAGAAAACCGCTATAAAGAATTTCTGTGTAAATAAAAGAGAGTGATGGGGACATAACTAAAAACTAAACTATGGACAGAATTAAATAATCTAGCTTAATATTTACACAAAATGGAACAAAATCATAAGTTTTCTTAGTATTTAGGCATTGCTGCCAACATTCTGATGTGATTTTTTGACATTGTAAAACTTCATACTATTTTACATACCGGTACAATTAACATTTTATTTGATGTCCCTGATTATTTCTCACATTTTCATCACGGCAAGTAATGATCACATCTAAGTGAATATTTGCTGGGTTGTTATGGTGACAGATTAAGAATAGTATAGGCATGAAGCCAATATCCAGCAGCTTCACCTTCACATCATGGTCAGGTTTAAGCCCCCCTCCCCACCTTAATACACCAAAGACTCGAACAGGTGTGGAATAAAAATGCTCACTCCATCGTGAGTGAGTTGAAAAAAGCAAAACCAAAAAAGCCACACAAAAAAAACAACAACTCAGATTGTCTTTCCAACATCTGATTCATCTCAAGTCTCATTATATCTCTCCAATGTTAAATAGTGGACTCAGCAGAAAGGTAATCATAAAATCTCTCCCATCTTACCATCGAACTCAAATATTTATATATGTCCCATGTCTTTTTATTTTACGCTCATGACACTTTAATACTGATTTGATTTGTAACACATCTATCCTCAGCCAATAACGAACACGGACGCACATTTAGTGATGCTTCCATACAGACTGACCTTGTGACACCTTTTCATCATTATGTTCATGAACTCTTGGTTATCATGACAGATACTGATCCTGGCAAAATTGAAGATGTTGAGAAAGTTGTCACCAACATAGTGGAAGAATACAGACAGTCCAATAATTAGTTAAAACTTTTAGGCCCTTGATGATAAATATTAATGTGGACCAGTGAATGTTATTTAACTTTAATATATTAAACATTTGTTTTTACAAATATTTCTAGCAATTTTCTATTAACCTCATCCTGCTTAACTAACCCATGTATTCTCCAAGTTCATATACTTACATCTGCCTAATGTCACACTGTTTTTAATGAAGAAAACTGGATTTTTTATCTTCTTTTGTTACTTAGTTACTAGTATTTCTTTCCAAGCTTTTGAGCTCACAGATGAAAGTATAGATTAGAAATAGAATCTATTAAACATGTTGCATAAAAGTACATTGATATTCCTACAGTTGGACATTGCTCTAAATCAGACCATAAAATAATACTTGTACTGTGTGAAATAGGCTGGGGTGGGGGAGTTTTTTTTTTTTTTAATGGCTAAACTCTGGCAGCTGTAGTGATGACAGGGATTTGCAGCATGACTTTTGATTTTAAAATTCTCAGCTTATTGTGTTCAAACCCTTTATTTTTTATATACCAGTAGCCCGTAAAATTTTATTAATTTGTACATGATGCTGATTATAATAATAGCTTGTAATAATAGTACCCTGGCATTCCATCATTAATGTATTATTTCATGTTTCTTTTTTAAAAATATGTATTTTTCTGGTTTGAATTATTCCCCCCCAATCCCCTGGCATAGGCTTATGGGAGAAATAGGGAAGAACAAAGAAAGCTAGAGTTCAATTGGTTTTTTTTGTTGTTGTTTTTGCTTTGGGTGAGGGGTGACTGTTTTATGAATAGTTCTAAGCCATAATTAATCATTGAAAAATATATGGATTTTTGCACCTACCTTAAAGGGCTAGCTGGAACAGATATACTTTCTACAAGAGTCCATTTAAGGTTTAACAAACTGATCACAAGTCTCAGGGATAAAATCAGTTTTTGATCATGTCCAAGTTTAATTTCCTTAAAAAATGAATTGGTATTCTCCTATTATGTCTAGCAGCAGCCAGTCAGATTAATGAGTACAGTTAGAGTCTTCCTTTTTTTGTACTGGGATCTTTCCATACATTTTTATGTGCACACTTTTTTTTACTAACTTTCTGTAATCACTTGTTGTGGCCAGCATGGTATTGTGGCATTTTTTATTACCATAAAATAACTTTTTGTGGTTGAAGTTGTTCAGTTTTATTATACTTTTTCAAATTAATTTTTGGTAAGTTTTATGAATGAATTTTATTGTCCTAAGTTTGTCCATGTTTTTACAAGCCATTACGGAAGAAGATTTATGGAAGTTCAGCTTTCTCTCTAGAGTTACATTATTTCTTTAGTGAAATGGTTAATTTTTAAATGATTTTTTGATAAAAACACATTTTTTTTTATAGAATGTAACTTGCATTATTTTATTTGTACCCAAGCTATTTTGATGTACATGAGAGTACTTATTCTCACTGTAGTGGCTAGACGTTACCTCTAAATAAAAACAAACAGTGTTGCAATTATTTTTTCCAATTGGTATTTAATTTTCTTGTACAAATGAATCAGGTAAAAACTTACCTTTTAAATTTTTTTTTTTGTGTGTCCTGCTCAACATTAACAGTTTCATAAAATATAAAATAAGTTTTAAAAAATGTCAGTAGTCAACCATTAAACTAATAATATAAAAGTATCATTAACATGACATATTTTGATACCAAAGATTAAAAATATCACAGTATGTGATCAATATAAGTAATAAAAAAAAAATTTCTCACTAATGAAAATGAAAGTAATCCATGACCGTTACTAACGCCAATCAGATTAATGAGTCCTGCAGCTAGAGCCTTTTTTTTTTTGACTGGGATATTTTGATTAATATTTATGTGCATACATTTTTTTAAAACTGTTTTTAATCACTTTTTATAGCCAGTAATGTATTGTTGTATTTTCTATTACCATGAGAATACTTATTCTCACTGTAGTGGCGAGGATGTTAGCTCTAAATAAAACCAAACAGTGTAGCAATTTTTTTTTCAATTGGTAGGCCTATTTGAATTTCTTATACAAATTTATCAGGTAAAAACTTACCTTTTAAATGTGCTTTTTGTGTGTCCTGATTCATTTTACCCTTAATAAAATGCATTTTATTTTTACTGCATACCGTACCCAAATATGTCACAATTACAAAGCACATAATAATGGCCACACAATTAATCTTCACACCAAAAAAATGCATCCATTTAACATATCATTAACATTGTAATAACACTGTCCCCCACCTCTTTTAGAAAAAAAACCCACCCAAAACTGATTTTTTGGGGTGGGCCTGAAAATTTGATAAATGTGTTATCATCGGCAACGAGTCTATGTGCCTATTTTCAGTTTGATAGGATCAAGGGAAGTGGGTCAATAAGCCTTCCGATGATTTTGCTAAACAGAAACACATGAACAAAAGCAAAGTTAATATGGAGGATTTAAAAATAGATATGAAATTTTTTTTTTAATAAGAGTCAATTACTATACTATTACTTTCATTAATAATGATTCACATTATCTGTTTGATCATATTTTTTTTAGTGTTAGAGTAATTGTAAATCCTTTTCTTCTGATGTATATTGTATCAGTGAGATACAGCTGTCTGGATGCCTAAAAAAGACAAATTATAAATGATAATGTGTCATAGAATAAAATCTAAAGACCCATTTGCTATGTGTTATGACAGTGCTGTCCAACCTGTGGCCCGCATCCGGCCCACGATCAGATTTTAAATGGCCCGCTACAGCTTAGGAAATTTTTATGATGAATGTAAAAAAAATTAAATTAAGTTTTAAATATTTTCAAACCAGATTCATTGATTCAGCAGTGTTGGGAAATCGCGTGAGAGCACAGGGGGAAGTTGTAACATGGAAAAGGGGGAGGTCGCAAAAGCTGTGGGATATGACTTGACAGCATGGGCGCCTGCAGAAAACTTTCTAGGGGGGGGGGGAGCAAAAAAAATCGATTAACTTTCTAGGGGGGGGGGGCGACAAATTTTTTTTTTTAATGTTTTAATGTAGTTTTAATTTACTGTTGCGTATTTGTATGGTGGACGAACGGACAGGATATCAGCTTAGTTACTTTCTCTTTACTTTAATAAATTTTTTGTCTAAAAATTTTTTATCCAATCAATCCGGGGGGGGGGGGCAAGTGCTCCCCCTTGCTCCCCCCTGCGGGCGCCCATGCTTGACAGGTAACAATAATTTATTTTAAGCAGACCAGCAGAGCAACCATTTGGGAACCTGTTGGACATAAAGTCAAATAATAATATCGTTCCCTCCTTTCAGTTGCTTTTACGTGGGAGGCGTCGCGTTGTATAGGGAATAATTTCTAACGACATTGAGAAAGATGAATGGGGACAACAAAAGTAACTCGATGTGTAGCCATTTGGTCATTGTAAAAATGTCCATAGGAGCACTTCAGATGAAACAGATAGGTGAGCACAGTGAGTTAACTACTCCGCATTATGGGGTGATAATAATTGGACAGGAAAGTCTTCGGGTCAGAGTAATCAAGATGGGAGCTGGGGTACTAAAGGTGTCACAAACGAATGACTACGTTGAGCATTCTGGTACATGCTGTTTAAACAGGTAGTCTAGCCAGGTTTGGGAGAGTGTGTGTCCATCCCTAATTGTGACGTTGGGGACAAGTACCCAGTCATTAGAGATGTTCAGTGAGTAGACAGTGCAATTCAGTCAAGGAGGAATTGTGTGAGACAACGGGAACGATTCTTGAAAGGTTTTTTATTTTTTTTATTTTTTATAAGCAAACATAAGAATGCGCGACCAAATAAATAATTGTTGACATATTACGTTTCTTCTGGTGAATTTCCGCAACTATGGAATTATAACAAAACTTTAACCAAGTTCTTGGAAGCACCATGCACCACGGAAGCTGGATTCTCTAGATGTCCAACATCACGTTTAAAAAAAACCAACAAAACCTAACGCCTTGCCTCGTGAGCTGTTAGAGGCCAGGTGTGTTACTGATAACTCCCTCAAGGTAGGACAATGGCAAATCCGATTCAAAGCAAAGCATATCAGTTTTAAAAAATACAGTTTTTATTCGCTTTATTTATATTCTTGATGAGCCGATAATGCTAATGGATATATGGATCTTTATGCATTTATGACATGATAAGAAGTATTAATAATGTGAATATTTAAAAAAAAAAAAGTAAAAATATTTCTTTTGGCGGCCCTCCACTTCGCGGGGAATTATTATTAATTATTTTTTTTTTGCCCACGTGGTAAAAAATGATGGACAGCTCTGTGATATGGTTTCATGTTTGAAAAGTCTCGATTGCCAGTGAAGAGTCAGTATTAATATCAGGATAATTTATGTAGTGATGGCCTGTTGTTGAAGCAAAGTAATATGTAAAGATGCTCAATAGCACAGCAACTAAGACACGGTAATAGTCCGTCTCCTTGTTTTATAAACGAATTATTTTAATGACTTAGTAGTAATGTAGGCCTACTCCCAGTAGCCCCACCTGACTTAGAATTGTGTGACCCTTTCTTCCACAGCCATAGAAACTTCCATTGATTTAGTGTTACATAATATATACAATTCCTGAGATTGGACGCTCAACCACTTCAATAATGGCTCTATTTTATGTAGACTTCAGTTACACACTCATTAATTTCGTTAACACTGCGGTAGCGACATAGGCCTACTAGCTACCAGTCACGGCGGGATTTTTGGACACATGCTGTTCAAATAAATATACCTAATTTTTTGTTCTTTGTTCGTTTGTTTACATATTTAATGTCAGAGAAGCAGAAGGAAAAAAAATGAATAACTCCAGTACCTATCCTTTATGCGGTGGGAAACGTGTGTTCCGGTCCATCACACTTAACAGTTTGCGTCAAGACAAGGGATACTCCATTCTGGCCCGTGGACCGATTTCTGATGTTCGCGCCAGGGGGTGAGTGCCCACTTCCTCCTTTTTTTCTCTCTTTTTTTCCTCCACCCATCCACGCGGCCCTGTTTGTATATTCACTCGTTTCATAGGCCTGCACCTAGAAAATTCCGGGTCCCAGGCAGCTGACAGAGAAAAAAAAACTCGAAAAAGGACGGGCCCCATCTGGCTCGGGACCATGGTTGAGAACTCGAGCTTGGGGGGTAGTGGTGTTCTTTGGGGAGGGCATAAAGAGCTAATATACTAGCTCGACGGCTTGCTTATACCTTTTTTTTTAAAAAATGTTCACTTTCAGTGTAAGTTCAGTATTTATGAATTTATGTCTCGGGAACCTTAGTTTATTATGCATTTTCGGTAAGTGGATTTTATTCTCTATATCTTAGTATATTTTCAAGTCTACATCTGTAGATGATATTGTAGTATTAAGCAGTTTAGGGAGTTTTCACATTCATCTATAGGGGGTCCCAAACCCATCTATTAAAAATAGGGGGTCCCAAACCCATCTATTAAAAATATCTCAAAGACCATTTAACTTGTATAAATATGAAAGTGTTTTTTAGATAGCCGAGAGAGAACTTGAACAGACACATAGGCCTACAAGTCTTCAGGGTTTTGGTCTGGGATTTTGACTTTTATTCGTTTTGGAGTCTCTAGGGATTGTCAATTTACTGCGGAAAATCTGCAAGAGGTTATGTAATAGACAGGCTGGTCGATGTGTGACGTAGATGCTCCCAGGTAGGTTCATGCGACCCTATTTATAGTGCGCGCAAATAAGTTTTTTAAACATTCAACGTTTTAATCACATCCCTAAAAGTGTGCCATTGTTCACCGACCCTATTGATTGGACGCTTTGTAAGTATAAGCTAATGCGCCTTTATAATGGAAGATTTCTGTTCATTTCTCATATTAGGCAGTGTTTTAATCACTTGTTAGCTTTGTCAATTCGACTTGTAACCATGATATTGTGAGGGTTGAACATACAGCCGTCTACCGAATTCTTACATGGGGATTATATACCAGTGTGTACGTGCGCTATACCAATGTAGTAACTATCCTGCTATGGCTGCATCTCACATAGACACCGCACATTATAAGTATAAGCCATTTTTGATGGTAAGCGCTCCATTAAAACGTTTGAAATATCAGTATCAACTTAGACTTAGTAAGGATGCATTGAATTTCCATTAATGTTAAGATAGTCTTTTCTTTAAGCGCTACAGTTTTATTACCTTCATTATTTTATTTTATAAATTTAAAAGACATATCGTATAATCTAAAAATCATTATCCAATAATGAATTATGATTTCTAATATTTAAAAATCAATTTCATAGTACGGCAAGTTAGGACAACGTCAAACGGAGCGAGAAACAAGTTATCGGAAATTCCCATTACTTAGCAGTTTTAGTTTCTTTTCTGATTTAAAATAACTCTGTAAGTGTAAGTCTATTTGCAATAGTGTTTTTATGCGAGTGAATCACTAACTTAAAACTTAAGGTAAAAATTTCTCTACTACTAATTTCATTTCAATTTTGAAAATGGGAAGCATTAGTAAAAGGGCCATCATTTTCTTTGTCAAGTGATTTGTTTCAGTTTCAATGTCGATATCATTTTCATTTTTCATTTAGATTTCCGATGGTATAAAAATAAATCTCAAGACCAAGACTGTTTCCTAGAAAACCATTAACAACGCCCTGTATTCAAATTGTTAAAAAATAATTCAATAATTTATTATTTGCTAGTTGCACAAAAAAATAGAATACTTTATGAATTTATTACTTAAAGACATGAAATATAGGCCTATAATGGGGTAAGTTAGGCCCTATATATAAAAATAACTTAGGAATAATATGTCAACCACTGACAAGCGAAACTGTATTATATTTTTAAAAAAAAACATTTTTATTGTTTCCATAGATATTAATTCGACTTTAAATGTCGTAACGTGAAGATTAGTTGAACACCTTTTAAACTTTAATAATATATTTAATTATTGTTTTTACCCCCTTTTTCATTTTAAGATTTAAATAAAGGAATTCATGCAGTGGCGTAGTAAAGGGGGTGTGGATGGGATAATCCGTCCCGGGCGGGCACTTTTTCATATATTAAGAGGCAGCATTTTCGGCACACTTTAGATGTTTGTTGTTTTTTTTGTTGGGAGGCGGCGGAAAAAAATCTTGACCCACCCTGGATGGCACTAAAACGAGCCACAGCTTCAGACATCTCTCCTGTAAAATGTGCGGCAAGAATCATATCAGTGGCCAGATTTTTTGTCCCTTTTCTCCAATCTCAGACTTAAATCAAGTCATACGGTGACTTCCTTTCGGACTGCACGGTGATATTATTGCCAATTGCTAATCACTCTACTTTCCCCTCATTCTCAAAATATCGTATTCCTACCCTATTAATGTCATTTATCTTTACTGCACATCACACTTGAACATTTTCCTTGTTCCATACCCGCAGCATGATCGAAAACGTATCGCCCTTGTCATTTGCGTCAAACAAAGTCTACAGGTGAAGACTTCTGATTTTTGACTTCTCTTGCACTAAAAAAAGTGTGCTAACATTCTGACTGAACCTCTGCATGTGTGCACAGACACACAAATACTATTTACACTACTTAAACTTTAAAAAAAAAAAAAAAAAAAAAAAAAAAAAAATAAAAAAAA
>CAXITT010000639.1:432602-445118 GCA_964033795.1 Lymnaea stagnalis | reverse complement strand
GTGTGTGTGTGTGTGTGTGTGTGTGTGTGGAGGGGGGTGTTAATTCGTGAAGCACAAAGACTTGGCTCTTTTTAAAGTTGTTAATAGTGAAACATTCAATTTGAATGGAATTTGAGCCACACGTTCATTCGTAAAGGAAGCATAATAAAGTGAGACATGGTGACAGAAATATCGGGAATACCCGATAATATTTATTATATATATATATATATATATATATATATATATATAAGCTAAAAAAAGAAAAGCTGACTTTAAAAAAATAATTAGAAATATTAACTATTAAATAATATGAATATTGTCACTATATGTACTGGTATAAATATCATAAACATTTCTATGTTTAACAAAGCTGGTATAAATAATTAGACATATTGAATATATTTATTCGAAATTTATATAAGCCAAGGGCTTAGGTAATTTCGTTCGTAGTTATTATAATTATGTTTCATTTTCGATATGTTTTTCCGAATAGCATTTTCTTAGAAAAAGTTGCAGTTTTCGTTAATTATTAAAAAAAAAAAAATTTAGGCTGCATTACAAACTTTGAATGAATCAGACCAGTGGAAAATTTAATGTGGTAAGTTAAAGGTTGATTATGAATGTCATTTACCGATAATACAAAAAATAAAATCATTTAACCATAAGGCCTTTCTAATATTTTAAATTGTCGTCGTATTAATAGTTAAATTATTGCAGTTACCTGAAGTCAGTTTTCGCGTCAGCGCATCAGGCCTATATTTATTTAATTTATATGTGTAACTTGCACATCATATAATAATATATAAATCTCACTTTTAGTCATTGAAGCATTGAGTATTTATTCTACATTTAATTCCGAAAGGATTTATCAGATAACAATAAACTGATTTCTAAACTGGAATCTGGCGGCCTAGATCTCAACCTCTATTTCTATTACAGCGGTTCTCAATCTGTGGGTCGAACGACCCTTTCACAGGGGTCGCCTAAGATCATTCGAAAACACATACCCTACAGTTTGTGAAGTAGCAACGAAAATAATTTTGTGGTTGGGGGTCGCCACAACATGAGGAACTGTAATAAAGGGTCGTGGTAATAGGAAGGTTGAGAACCACTGCTCTATAAGGTGCGGCGTAAACCCGTCTGGAAACAGAAACCAAAACAAGACCCTGGAAATTTCCGATTCCCCTTAATGACCAATGGGGCTATTTTGAATGTTTATCTGGCTTCTAATTTTATCGCTTTCTTTCTTATTTAAAAAAGAAAAGATTATAACAAGAGAAATTTAACTTTCTAATTAAATAGAGCATTTTAAATGTCAAAATATCACAAAACTGAAGGTAGCGCTTTAAAATCCCACCTGGTCTTTGTATACCGTCCATTAGCCAACAATGCTGGTGACTGCTGCTATTGTAGCAATGTCTCTTGGTACGGCGTTATGTGCTGAGTCTTGTTTGGCGGTCTCACAAAGAAAAAGTGTGAACCTCACCTGTTCTGGTCAAGCCGCTGACACTTTCAGGTGAGTTCAGTGCTGGCAATAATCACTTGAAAAAAATTATCGAAAAAAACATATTAAGTGAAAAAAAAAAAAAAAAAAATACTGTCCAAATTTGTTCTGGTCAAGCCGCTGAAACCTTCAGGTGAGTTCAGTGCTGGCAATAATAACTTGAAAAAAATTATCGAAAAAAACATATTAAGTGAAAAAAAAAAAAAAATACTGTCCAAATGTCTTAAACGTTGAAGTGCTCGACCTTTTTAGAAAAATATAAATGTTAGAGGACTTAACTTTCGATTATGTAAATATTGATGATATAGAATCATGGGCGCCCGCAGAAAACTTTCTAAGGGGGGAGGCTATCGATTAACTTTCAGGGGGGGGTGCAAACATTTTTTAGTAATTTTTAATGTAATTTTAATTTACTGTAGCGTATATGTATGGTGAACGAACGGACAGGACATCAGCTTAGTTACTTTCTCTTTATTTTCTCTTTACTTTAATACATTTTTGTCTATTTTTGTCTAAATTTTTTTTTATCCAATCTATGGGGGGGGGGAGTGCCCCCCCCTTGCCCCCCTGCGGGCGCCCATGTATGGAATATTGAAGTTTTCAATGGTGCAGTGAATATCAAAAGGAGGTAGGGGTTATTTAGTGATAGATTTGTGAATTTGTTTCAAGAAATATTAGTTTCTACATCAAGCCTGTTCAAAATTTGTGTCTTTCCGAAATCTTTGTAGTGTGTGGAAAATTAATGCACAGTATTCGCCTTCAGTGGACACACTAAAGTTACAGAATGGCGAAATTTCGTAACGATATACAACATAACTGTGTCATTTGGTGCCGTCAATCAAATCTCTCTCGGAATTGTTCATCGCCTTTCTTCTCGAAAAAATGGTCGTATACTTTTCAGTCACTACCTTGAGGGCAAAATAATGCTCAACTTTGATGACTTCTTCCGTATTCAAGATACCTTTTTTTTTCAGACAACAACTGCACACAACAGATATATATTTTCACTACTGGGAACACGTGTCAGTTGGAGCTTAGGCAACGTTGACAAACGCACATAAGCGTTCAAGATAGGGAAAGTGTCAGCGCTAAAAATAGTATTGAACATTCTCCTGAAAAACCAAAGCTGTTTCTACGGTTGTCTCGCGTTCTAACAGCGTTAGTTCCAGATATACATAGAGAGGAAGGACACAATTATTTATCATGGGAAAATTGGATTTTTTTTAACGCTGGTTCTTTAAATATTGGATGTGTGAGTTTTAAATATTTATATGCATTTTTATGAGTGAAAGAAAGAGAGTCAATCCAAATCATTGCCTTAATTAGCGAGAATCTCATAATCTCTTGTATTCATGCCTATTTATTCCACAATAAAAACAGACATATTTACTGGAAGTCTGGTGACGCTGACACTTTGATTGCTAACTGCTACTACAGTCACGATGAGTGCTACATCAATGATACACAAAGATATTGGGCCCGTCGTAAGGACCCAAGTGATTCGTCATTCGAAAGTTCGCTGATCATCAAGGAAGTCGAAAAAGAGATGGTCATAACATGTTTTCTATGGCTAGCGGGGAGAGAAGATGAAATACTTATTAACACAACACGTGTTTTGGTCGATGGAGTCTGCGACAAAGATAAAGAAGGTACCATCCCCTATATTATCATTGAATATTTCTTCCATTTATGCACTTAATATTTTAGAGGACTATGTTTAAACATTGCTTTATAATAATTTGGTGAAGAATTCATCAACATTGGATTAAATGATCAAGCAATTAAAAATAATTTTGTATTTCTCATTTCTTTCTTAAAATCATAGCAAATTTTCGTTGAAAAGAAATTAATATCAACAAATTTCAAAATCTAATTATTTATATAAATATTCAAATAACAATCTGATTTTCTTAATTTGGATTGATTTTTTTAAATAACTTAAGTGGATTTTTTCCCCCCTAACAGCTATGCAAAGTACACGAACGTCTTATCTACCCAACACCTTGTCCACAAATCTTCTGGAAAATCAAACATCCAATTTTCCCACTACCTCCAGTTATTCCACCGACTCAACTATGACCACCCCTACCAGCACCACCCCTACCAGCACCACCACTACCAGCACAACCATCCCAAAGCTTAACGGTGCACATTTAATGACTAAGACGGAGTTTTACGACAAAAGGGACAATGATAAAAGTGAAGATAAGCTTAATTTTTTAAGTTTAATTCTACTGGGGATCATTGGGACAATCGTCTGTGCGGTGATGATAATCCTGGTACGGAGGAAGTTAGTGAAGAGAAGGAAGCGGCCCAATGCCATCCCACTTTTCACCGACCATTACGACATTCCTGAGTGTGAAGGACATTTCTATAACACTCTTAACTTCTCGGGTAAGGATGAATGCATTCCCCTTCTTAGGAACCGCCATATTCAATCGCCGTTAATCCATCACTAATTTAAAAAAAGAAAATAATTTAAAATTAATTGTATAATTATAAGTACCTCTTATTTATATATATTACGCTTCTGATGTGACTGCTTCCTAATAAGCGAATTTAGTATTGAAAGGATATTACAAATAATTCTAAATGTTTGAAAGAAAGTATGATTAAATAATGATTTCAATAGCTCGTAAAATATAATTCCCGACCACTAAGGGTAAATGATATATTTTTTTTTAAAAATAACGCAACTGCTTTTGGCGCGTAATATTTTTTTCAGAAAATTAAATCGTCTCAATTTAAGTATGGGGTAAAAAAAAAAAAAGGATTCGGTTTAAAAATGGTTAGGACATCAGAATATTAATATAGTTCATGGGCGTGAAATAAAAAGTTTAGTGACGTATCATCGGTTGAGTAATTTGAAAGAGTTGTACTTGTACTGTGTTACTTAAACGCACCAACAGTCTGTACATGTATAAAATAGGGTTTGCCTTCTCATAGATGGTTTGCCTCTTCTTAGATGCTTTGCTTTCGCTTAGATGTTTTGCCGTCCAAGTGATACGTCATTCGAAAGTTCGGTGGTCATCAAGGAAGTCAAACAATGAATGGGTTGTAAGATAGGTTTTGTGTGGCCTAGCGGAGACAAACGATGAAATAATTAGTAACACAAATTCAGACCCCGGGTGCTTTGGACTTTGGCCTTGGTGGGGATTGAACTCAGACCACCAGCTCTTTAGTCAGTTTAGACCGCTCGGTCACCCATCACTTCTTAATAAATATTGTAAGGCATCAATATCAAGATGTGTGAAGTTATTTTCTTTTTTTTAACTGTGAATTTTCAGACGATGTCGTAAACAACAGTGTGTCTCCGATACTCGCCCTCCCGTTGCCCCCACGACCAATCCGCCCCTGTCGTGACGAGTTGAACGAATCATCGCCCCAGCCCCCAGCGTATTCTGAGATCTACGAGATTCGGACACTTTTCAATGATGCTCAAGTCAACGCGTCTTCCGCACACACTTTGTCACGAGATGACCATAGGCAGCGAATTGAAAATGACCAACTAAGAGATGCCACAACGCAGCAGCCCCACAGGTCAACTCCAACAATGAAAATACCACAGACATTTCGATGCAACCATAACTCCACGGAACCTAACTCTCCTCCCCCTGATTACGATACCTCTATGAGGTTAAAATCTCCAAATTGGCACAGTACGACTTTCAATCCTGACACGGATTATATAGAGGCTATGCCACCACCACCTAATTATATAACGTGACAAGTTAAGGAAAGATACCTTTTTAGTCAGAGATTATTTTCTTTGTTGGAGGGTTTAAAAACTACGTTCACGGCAGTTGAACATATTTGGTGCCATGGTCCTCGTCGTCGTCCACCAGAATTCATAATTCAATTTCCCTGGTTGAATAATCCGCAATAAATGAGACCAATTATCAAGGGCAAATTTGAATGGTACGCTATAGAACACACTCCACAGAATCAATGGATACGAAAGTCCATGGAAAGGGGGGGGGGAAGGGGGGTGAGGGTTGGGGGCGCTCTTGACTGCACCAACACATTCTTCCATTCGAATCAAACGAATGATTGAAATATACCTAGAACCTAGGTACTGAAAACCCCCACGTATTGAAGCTATTTTTTTATTTATATTATCTATATTATATATTAAATATAAACATGTATTATATTTTGCTGCTAGAGTTTTGTTCTAGCATTGCCCTTTTTAAATTGTCTTTCGCATTACTTTATGCTACTTAATAAAGAACCTGAAACAGATATTTCAAGTTTTAATAAATATATGTTTATATATTATAATACTTTTCAAGAACCTTTTATCGGTAGTGATAAAAAGTAGAATTTTGTTTCAGGAAGAATGCGGACAAAAGAGATATTTCATTTGATGAAATTATTTCTGAGATCACTGCACATTTTTACAAGAAAAAAAAGCAGTATTTTTAAAGTGCAAAGCTATAACTATATATAATAATATAATTTCTTTAAATCGCTTTATAATTTTTGGCAATATTGCTTTTTTAGTACCTTGATTATACGTTTGTTACATGTTTAGCATAAATCTCTTTAATGTTGGGATAATCTTAACAGCTGAGATGATAAAGCTCAGTTGTGGGTTTAGCGTCCTGATGTTAAACGTTGAATATTTGACCGTTTTTTTAAGGACATTCTTTATCAACTTCCTAGTGTCCAAGAAGCCCGTCATAAATAAATGCTATTTAAAGCAACTCTCATGTAAGCTGTAACGGAAGTCCCGTTATGCTTCTTCTCTTGCTCTATCGATCTAATTTCCATCAGGCGAACTAATATTATCAGAAATTTAAAAAGCCTTAAACAGAGGAGACCCATTTACACTTAATCGGGGGGGGGGGGTACTTGTGTCAACTTGGAAGGAGTTGCTTTGAATATATTTGTGCTAATATGAACTGGGTATGTGGAATGTGTTATAGACTTCTTCCGATTTCCAAATGACGTGAAGAAGTTCTGAGAACTTTGTAGCTGACACATTTCACGTTGCAACTAAACCATGTTCACGACGCTGGTTGTAGGACTTAATGCCATAATGCTTATACAGGCTGGAAATGAATTAGCTCCCTAAAGAGTACCTTCACCATTGAAACATTTTTAAAGTAGGAAAAAAAAGGTGGAGGAGGGGGGGGGGAGTAAACATGTATTATTCGCATTGAGATATTTATGTGATTATTTTTTTTTAAAAATATTACTTTTCTGGGGCCGGATGCTGGGTCTTTAAGCAATTTTGCGAGACCTTTGAGCCCTGCATATCACGGTCATCAGACACGTCAAAGTCGATCTGGGTCTTACACGCCATAATTGGTCAGACAATCTCGAAAATTTTTTTTTACTTGATTACCGGTAGCTTCCGAATTTTTTTAAATTAAAACAATTCTGTAACAGTTGGATTAACCTAAGCTGAATTACTCATTTAGCTCGGCTGTTTCCAATCTCATGGTTGTCAAAAATAAATTCCGAAAAGGACCTAGCTAAACGAGCTGTACGCTCCCAAGAAGACAGAGACGGTTTGCCAGTATTATTTTGTAAGCAATCGTAGGATTTGGAAACGAATCTTCAAGCAGCACAAGAAATTGAAGACGCTGTATAAGTATTTCTCCTGGAAAAATTTCTCTTAGGACCTTCAGTTCTTCTGGTTACTAGTTTGTCCGAGCTAGCTACACCCTGTGAATCAACACTTCTCATCAACATTTTCAAATCCGCACGGTGTTTGCTCAAATGATCCAGATTCGGGGTACGGAGTTGCTGATTATCATATAGAACGCCAAAAATGTCAACAAAATTTGATATTTGAAGTAGCGTATTCTGTCCGTTCCCAAGACACACACTAAAACATATGGTGAACGGTCTTTCTCTTTCTGCGCCCCCAAACAATGGAATTCTTCGCCACTACACATCCGCAACATACCAACCACCCAGACCTTCAAAACTGCACTCTAAACACATCTCTTTAAACTATATTACCCTGACTGATCCCCTTCCTCTGACCGATAAACGATCCTGCTAGCTGCTGTCCATGGTTTGCCTTGTCAAAGTTCTGGGGTGGAGTGGGTGAATATACATTTGTTTGTTTTTTGTTGTTTTTTTTTGGTTACACGCTGTTCTTTATTTTATAAATGTATTTTATTTTAATGTCACGATTATGTCTCTTTTGCTAATATTTTTATGTACAGCACGGTGAGCCCAGCCTTAAGCTGGGGTACCGCGCTATATAAGACCACTAGTTATTATTATTATTAGCTAGAAACATGGTTTACTAACCAAAAACATATTCTAAATTGAAC
Organism: Lymnaea stagnalis; assembly: GCA_964033795.1. Taxonomy (NCBI): domain Eukaryota; kingdom Metazoa; phylum Mollusca; class Gastropoda; family Lymnaeidae; genus Lymnaea; species Lymnaea stagnalis. The sequence continues at coordinate 437,339 of CAXITT010000639.1, read as the reverse complement.
GTTTCTGCAGACATCTCTTGTTGCTCGTTTGCAAATTTAAAATCAAACCGCGTCTTTCTTTCGTCGTCTGTTGCGATGTTCTTTATAAACACCGGTTCTTGTCTGATCAAATCGTCTTTGCAGTGGTCATTGGTGATACAAATCGCCTATCTCTTTGGAGAAGAAACGGATTTGACCTGGGACACATGTGATGGATACACCAAGTTGCAAAGTCATGCGATTGAACTTGAATGGATAAGTTTGAGAACCGGACTGATCGCTAATTTAATTATCTTGTACCTCCGAATACAACGTTGACTAGAAATTACAAACTATGAATAGGCATGTACTGGTTCTATTAATCATAATACATGGGCGACGATAAAATAGTAATTTCTAGACCTGTATGTTAGCCCTCACATCTCACACCTGTATGTTAGCCCTCACATCTCACACCTTTATGTTAGACCTCAGATCTCACACCTTTATGTTAGCCCTCACATCTCACACCTGTATGTTAGACCTCACATCTCACACCTTTTTGTTAGACCTCACATCTCACACCTTTATGTTAGCCTTCACATCTCACACCTTTATGTTAGCCCTCACATCTCACACCTTTATGTTAGCCCTCACATCTCACACCTTTATGTTAGCCCTCACATCTCACACCTGCATGTTAGCCCCCAAATCTCACACCTTTATGTTAGCCCTCACATCTCACACCTGCATGTTAGCCCTCACATCTCACACCTTTATGTTAGCCCTCACATCTCACACCTGCATGTTAGCCCCCAAATCTCACACCTGTATGTTAGCCCTAACATATCACACCTGTATATTAGCCCTCACATCTCACACCTGTATGTTAGCCCCCAAATCTCACACCTGTATGTTAGCCCTAACATCTCACACCTGTATGTTAGCCCTCACATCTCACACCTGTATGTTAGCCCCCAAATCTCTTCACCTGTATGTTAGCCCTCACATCTCACACCTGTATGTTAGTCCCCAAATCTCACACCTGTATGTTAACCCCCTAATCTCACACCTGTAAGTTAGCCCCCAAATCTCTTCACCTGTATGTTAGCCCTCACATATCACACCTGTATGTTAGCCCCCAAATCTCACACCTGTATGTTAGCCCCCTAATCTCACATATGTATGTTAGCCCTCTCATCTTCATCTCACACCTGTATGTTAGCCCTCACATCTCACACCTGTATGTTAGCCCCCAACTCCCTACACCTGTATGTTAGCCCTCACATCTCACACCTGTATGTTAGTCCCCACATCTCACACCTGTATGTTAACCCCCTAATCTCACACCTGTAAGTTAGCCCCCAAATCTCTTCACCTGTATGTTAGCCCTCACATCTCACACCTGTATGTTAGCCCCCAAATCTCACACCTGTATGTTAGCCCCCAAATCTCACATCTGTATGTTAGCCCTCTCATCTCACACCTGTATGTTAGCCCCCAAATCTCACACTAATTCTGAAGGTAAGACGGTGTACGTGCAACAAGCTAAACTCTGCCACGTGATTTCTTTATAATTAAACATTATAACAAGTATATAATTTTAACTGCTATTTGTACATATGGTCAGCATGCATTTCTATAGTTAGTTAAGTATATGTTGTCTAAACCTGTAACTTCAGAGCTATTTAACATGTTTGCTGTGTAATGCAAAACGATGGGACATTTTTAACCTATACTATTCGTATATTTTCAGATATTGTCCTTTTTCTTACAACTGTTTCTTGCGATGTTTCTAAGGATCTATTTTCTTAGAACGTTTACTTACGATTTCATCTACCACGCCTGTTATACAACACTCTAAGAACCAAATAAAGGCATAGTCCTCATGTCCTGCATTTCCGTGAGGTTATAAAAGTTTATAAACCCTCATATATATGTATTTAAAACAGTCAGCTGTCGCCTGACCACACGGCATACAGTTTTTGGCGTTGTCGCCGGATGAAAGTGTATCAACAATCAATAATCCCCCCCCCCTCCCCCCAACCCCTCCACACACACACACATCAGCCTCTCGATTACAGTTTTTTGGAGTCACGAGCACAATACAATTGTGTCAACCACCAATAATCACAACTCTCACTGTTGTCCCCAAAGGGTTAGATGAAGACTTATCAAGTTATTCAAAATTTCCCCTGGCGCATTGCATAAATTTCATTCGGGAGACTTCGGTGAAATCTCCATTTCCGCCCCGTCCCATTAGGTACCCATTCGCAACAGCCGGTTATCGTGTACAGTAGAATAGGTGTCGACAAACTTTTGGTAATAATAATAGGCCTATTGTGCCCAAGTAGGTGTTCAAATTTATTCAGGGTGTAAACAACCAATAAGTGCCCGTAGCAAAATTTAAGGCGCCTTTCTTTATGAAAATATTTTTTCATGCCATATAAAATCACCATCCTTGTGTTACGTACGCAAAAAAAATTCAAATTGTATACCCCTCCCCCATTTCACCCGTACCCTTTTTAAATCATCCCCCATGTACGTTCTTACAGTAAGCTCTCACTCATCCCCAGTGTTTCTTTCAGAAAAATTCTCCCGGGGGCATTTAAGATTTTCGGGGGGTGGGGGTGCAGTGACAGTGGCAAGAGGCGTAGCTAAGGAAGAGGTGGACAGATATCCCATGAACCATACTAGCGAGACGCCAAAATGGGGTGTGATGGTATTCAATGCATCAAACTACTCGTTTTCAGAGTTGAGGGGGGGGGGGGCTTGAAAAACACTCTACGCCTATGCAAGTGAGGCGGGTTGGGTGGTCAGCCCAGATGTCAATTTTTCTTTACATGGAGGGGAAGGATTTTCTGACAAATGCAGAGTTTGTATCGTTAATTGGAACGTGGCATAAGTCTTGGCAAGTCTAGGGTAGCACTAACACTGGCTACTCCAGTATGTAGTGTAACAATCAGCACTAACACTAGCTACTCCAATAGGCTGTGTACCTATCAGCACTAACACTAGCTACTCCACTAGGTTGTGTATCTGTCAGCACTAACACTAGTTACTCCAATAGGCTGTGTATCTATCAGCACTAACACTAGCTACTCCACTAGGTTGTGTATCAATCAGTACTAACACTAGCTACTCCAATAGGTTGTGTATCTATCAGCACTAACACTAGTTACTCCACAAGGTTGTGTATCTATCAGCACTAACAATAGATACTTCACTAGGTAGTGAATTATAACAAAAAATATGACCAGCGCCACCCGTACTGTCATTTTTTTAGGGAAGAAGGGCAGACATTGAGGGTACTGTTGGTTCTTGGGTAAAAGGGGAGGGGTCTGGGGAGAAAATTTTGGATTATTTCAAAATCAAAAGGATCATTTTGAAGTATACCTGAATTCAGTGTTTCTCTTAGAATATAGCATCTGGGGAAGGAATTTTTCAATCGTCAAAGGGAGACATTATGGCATTCAGTGCCAAACATAACTGAATTCACTCAGGTTCTGGCGTGCCCCAGGGTAATCATTTGGCACAAGCTTATATTCAACTCTACACTGTAACATTGACCAGCGTGGGGGAAGGGCTGTAGAATTTGAGTGTACTGAAGACGGCCGCACACATTCAATTTGCAGGGGTACATTTTGGCACATACCTGAATTTGGTATTTCTTTCAGGCAAATTTGAGGAGGGGTTCGAGATTTTCCTGTAAAAGCGCTAAAATTAGCGATAATTAGGAATATCTCTTACTTGCTTCAGCCCAACATGAACTAAATACATTCCAGTGGAGGCCTCCTTGCGAGTATGCATTTTCTCCATCTTAATATCGTCTATTACATCTTTTTATTGTCCTGTAAATTTTTGATAAATTAAAAATAAAGTAATACATTTTAGAAAATACTTCAAATTAAGTTTTGCAACATTCTATACTTGGAGAGCAACGGAAGAAATGCTAGTTTAAAAAAAAATATAGACGTCACTTAACCTTAGAAACATAGTATGAGCTCAGCAGTGGGCCTCGGATATTTTAGGGTTTAAAGATGTGATATGGATATTGCCTTATTAATCATCTTTCAATGCAAGGTGGGGGGAGGACAAAACCAAAAAGTGGCAAAAGGGGCCTCGAAAAGTCGAGCGACAACTCTGCTTGACGTAGTTGTATTATGCAAATATTTTTTTAAAATATTTCTAAATAGTATGTGGCTTTCATTTTAAAAAAAGGGCTTTGGAGGCTATCTACATAGTTAATAAATGAACTTAAAAAAAAAAAAGTTTCCGTCACAAAAAAGCATTGCTAACATCATTTTATATGCTGAACACAAATGAAAAAAAAAATTATAATAATCAACTCACGTGAAATAATTAACTTTGCTAAATATTTCCACGTTTTACCATAGTCAAAAAAGAAGAGAGAGAAACCGTTAAATAGAAAGGTCTATGCAGAGGCGTAGCGTGGTGGGGGTAGGGGGGTAGATGTCCCCGGGCGCCAGCTAGTTAGGGGCGCCAAAATGTGCTTTGATATTATTTTATTGATGAAAATAAAGGGTTTGAGAGTTGAAAAAAAGAAAAAGGGGCGCTAAAAATGGATCTTGTCCCCGGGCGCGAATCTGTCCCCGGGCGCCAAACACCCTCGCTACGCCACTGGGTCTATGTATTTTTATGGGTTATCTAAACTGGTCATTTTTATAAATCATGTAATATAAAAGCATTATTATGGAAAGAAGACATGAAATGTTTACAAAATAGTAGAAATTTCCTAATATTCAATTGATTGAATTG
>CAXITT010000639.1:385102-427602 GCA_964033795.1 Lymnaea stagnalis | reverse complement strand
AGTTTGATAGGATGACTGGAAGTGAGTCAGTTGGCCGTCCGAAGATTTTCCCCCACAAACACACGAAAGAAAGGCGGAGTTAGCACAAAGGATTTTTAAAAAGTGTGTCTCACATGTGTAGTACATTGGTGTGGCTGGCGACCGGAGGGTGGTATGTGTGAGTGTGGCACACTTTTAAAACCCTTCTCGCAGCGCGAAAAACTGTAGCCGAGTAGAGAAGGGAGGCTGACAGTTTGATTAATACCGCATGTTTAATACGTAGAAACTTGAGAAAAATCAGGTATTGGGGACTATAGCTTTATTTGGTTACCATAAACAATGCCAACGAAAATATAAAGACATGGCGTAAATAAAAAGCCTAATGTAAAGAAAAAGCTAAAGAAAAATATAAAGAAAAAGTCCAAAGACAAAGCTAAAGAAAAATGACAATTCAGAGCGTCCAAATGGGCCGCGGTGAACAATAGCGCACTTTTAGGGTTGCGATAAAAACTTTGAATCAAAAACTCATTCGCCCGCGCTCTGTAAGTAAAAATGTGCGGACAGAATAGAGAGCATGTACGTCACACAACGACCAAGACGGCCTCTTACTTGCCTTCTGGCAGATTTCCTGTGGTAAAATGAAAAATGGCAATACCCCAGAGACTCCACCCCGAATAAAAATTGAAATCCCGGAACAAGACCCTAAAGACTTATATGTGTCTGTTGACGTTCTGCCTTCACTATCTGACATACATTTGTATCTATCCATAAATTTTTTCCAAAAGTTAAATGGTTTTTTAGGTATTTTAAATAGAAGAGGTTGGAACCCTCCGTGGATGAATGCGAAAACTTCCTTAATTGCTTAATATTACAAAACCCTAGCAAGATCTAGACTTGTAAAAATACTACTGTAAATGGAATAAAATCCCCTCTCCAAATAGATCTAATTCATATCATAATACACTAGGGTTCCAGAGAAATAAACTATTGAACTTATACCAAAAGCACGCATAGGGGTTCCCAAAATGTAAGCATTTTAAGCGATGGTGGAGAAGCCGTACATGACATGTTTGGATTTCTAGCCCCGAGGTCAAATTCCAACACCAGGGTTGGGCGCTAAACATGGTTTCGTAATGCCGTGGCCTACACTGCCACACATGTTTTGAAATGGCGATTTTATCAAGTAAACATGCGACAGATATTTTGATGACACGTGGTTAGGCCACCTTGAATTCGTCACAATATATCCGGCTCCCAGAACCCGACAAGAACTTATTGCTCGTCAGATTTTTTTTCCCTGCCCTCCTTAAATAAAAAAAAAACAAAAACAAAAACTGATAATTAACATCAACACCTACTCTTTGGCTTAACGGGGTAAAAAAATGATTTCAGTTTTGCTACTTGGGAAGAACTGTTTCAAAAACTATAATTATAGCCTGTGGCGGAGATGAGTTAAGTGCCGCCTGTGTGGCTGACCAGCGGACCGCCTCCTTCCACGAAATAAACCCTCTGCAGTTGGTGCCAAATGCGCCCCCCCCCGCTCCCCCCTAATTATATAGGACTAAAGTGTGTCGCAGGGTGGACCACGCACGCACCACCCAACTTAATAGACGCACACGCCATGTTGTCATGCATAATCTGGTCAGAAAGTAGGCCTATAAAATAGAAAATGTTTTTAAAAAAAAGTATATAGGCCTACACAAAAATTTCATTAAAACATGCTGTCATCATTAATACCCCAGGTAATACGTTTCCTCAACCCCCTCCCCCCCCACCCCAACCAGACCAAGTAAAAATATTCAGTTGTTACAATAATTTATTTTTCTGATACCAACATTTTTTTTTTTCATTATATTTTCCAGATTAATCCCAAGTTTTTACACGCAAACTCAACCAGTCATGTATGGGCATTCGGAGCTCTAGCGGGATTAATAGGTAAAATATATTTACTCAATCACAGAGATTTATGGAGGATGGATTGTGCTCTGTTAAAAAATGCTAGTGTAATTTTTCAAGTTCATATACTGATTGTGTTATATTATTCTAATTCAACCAAGACACGTATGTTTCGTCCAGTAAAAAAATGGTTTGGCTGATCCATTTTGAATTGGGTGAATTTACTTGCCATATTGTACATTACAACAAAATAATGTACTGGTTTGAACAAAATTTTTTTTTTGAAATCAAAATATACGAATTAAGAAATCGTAGATGGGTATGGAAACCAATATGATGAAATGTAGGCTTAAAAAAAAAGGAAAAAAAAAATTAATAAAAAAAAAATAAATCTGTAAATACATCAGTAAGGACGAGAGTATAGGAAATTTGATTAAGTGGACGTAGGAGACATTTTGGTTAAGTAACTGTGATTTTGATGACGTTTTATCGATGTTTATATTTGTGGATCTAATACTAAAGAACACAATAAAAGTAAAATATTTATGTAAGATAAGATAAGATTCTTTTATTGATCCAAATAAATGGAAATGTTTTTTGATTGCATTATATATTTTCAGCACAAAAATAAAACAATTTGAACACAAGACATTTATAATAAATTATTTCAAACAACAGTTTTAGTTCTTATTTTAAAAATCCAGGGAAATTTAGGTCTTGAGAACATTAGTTTTATAATTGTCCTTAGGGTATGGTAATCATAAAGGGAGAAATTTTTTTGAAAGCGAAGTAAATGGACAACATTTGAAAAGACACATTCATTTAGAGCTACTTAAAGGGAAAATGATTTTAGTAGACATAACTAGCAATAAGCTTGCGGGATAACTCAGGACACAAAGATGTTTTACTAGTTGTCCAAAGTACGACGCTCATTCAATGGACATGTAGGATAACTCTGGATTTTACAGGTTATTCAAATTATGACAACGTACATAACTAATAATAAACGTTTTTTTTTTTTCAAAATTAGCAAATACCATGTTGGATAATAATAAAGTTGAAAAGCAACGATGATTAATTATAGTAGAATCAACATGGGCAGGGGCGTCATTTGGGGAGGGTAAGGTGGGGCATGGTGGTACGTTTGAAAATGGCGTTGTATTTGACAATGGCGACATCTTTGCTATGGGGTACTTTCAATAGCTTGAGAAGTAATTAGATTAAAACACACCTTAATAAGGTCAACAAGAGAACAGGAATCGCCCATAACAAGAAAGAAATGAAAAGTTTTCTCTACAAAATAAGGATATACAAATGGGCATGGCTACTCACAAAACGACCAGATACGACCGGTGAAATATCTAAGAATTTTTTTGCTCTGAACACATTGACTCTCTCAATTCAAATCGAGCGGATAGCGTGCCCCAGGCAGATCGAATACCAAAGAAGCCATGTGTATTCCGTCGTCTAACTAGTAGAGAGACAGAGATGGCAGGTCACGGGTTGGTCACGGGACGGTCACTGAGTGACGAGCCAGAAAGAAGACCCCAGTACACAGTTTTGAGCTACTTTTAATTTAAGCTGGTGTTCACGTATTACAGTATAGCCTAGCTTTAACTCGAGCTATTGCGGTGATAACCAGAGTGTCTGTTACATTAGTAAAAGTTACCTTGCTACAATAAGTTGAAAACAATTTTTGCCAGTTTCGTAAGGCACACATCTGGCAAAATCTCCTGCTGTGGACCTGACTACAGATAGTGCTCATTGTTTCTCTTCTGCAGATAATGCCTACGATCCTGATGTTGGAGCTTCCAGTCTGATAATAGATATGCAAAAAGTAGGAACTATGCAGTGTCTTATTATTGTGGATAATGGAGCAGGCATGGACAAAGAAAAATTAATAAAGATGCTCAGGTTGGATAAAAATCTATTGATCATGTGTGTTACAAATAAAGCACAAGATATTTGAAAGCTTGAATCAAGATACAAGAAACTTTTAAACAAAACATAAATAACAGAAACAAAAACTAAACAATAAAATGAGTCCAATCAATACTGAGGAACGGCTTATAAAAACCCTGTGCATGCCTCCCCCTCTTTGATTCAAGATTTTACATATTATGTGCTTTATTTATACAAATCAAATCAGGGTGTCACGGGCTGAAAATATGATTTTCGTCTTCTAATATTCACGGCTATACTCACAGCTGATAACTTTCAAATCATATTGCTGCGATAGATTGTTTTAGATTTCAATAACATTTGAAAAACATGTATTGATAACATTATATAATGTCTGAAAATTACAAGTGAGAATGAATTTCAATTCCAGATTCTCTTTTACCTTAAGCAATGTGCAATGCTCATTCTTTCATCCCCTTAATTAGAAAGCCTACATGCAAGCAAAACTTCTCAATAAATGTGCACATCAATAATTCAGCATTGGCTCATCAAAACAACTTGACCTACTACACATGACAGCAAGTTTAAGTTGCTTGAATGAAGTGATTGTAATAACTTATGATGGCTGTACAAATAACTGAAATAAGTTGCAATAAGCACACACAATTTAATCTAATATTGACATATCAATAAGTGGCGGGTACATAAAACTGAAGCCTATTTTTTGGGGGCATATTATAAAACCCTTCCTCACAGCCGACTCAGCTACTAATGTGCTCAGTACTGAAACTTGCTCACATTATTTAGATCAGTGTTTCATGACCTGTTTAAAATGTGGTGTGAGAAGGCAATGTACGGGGTGGCGAAGAAGAGTGTATATTGCGAGTTTTTATTTTATTCGATTCGAAAATGTTTTGCTACTTTTGTGAAGGGTGTGAGACTTACTAAATGACTTCTTTTCCAATATTTTTGCTTATGTCATTTGCTGTTATACTTTTTAAAAATGATACCCAAGCAAATGTGCTTGATATTAGGGAATTTTTCATTTGCCTCTCTTCTAAAAAAAACATTGGTCATCAATCAATGATTTCAAATTTCTGCTTGACCTGCTTGACTCTTTTTCTTTTCAATGTCTATCTTCCTTGCCCCATTTTCAATTATTCAAACTTGTAATCTACTATTTATTGCTCTACACGGATCCCAATTTAACTTGTGGAACTGAAACTGGCTTTTATATTTTGTCTGTCAATGCACAGACCATATCAACTCATTAAATTAAGCAAGTTTACTTTATTTTTCAGCTTTGGATACTGTGATAAAGGGATCTATAACAGAAGAGAATCACACAAACCTGTTGGCTAATATGGCAATGGTTTTAAATCTGGCTCCATGCGTTTAGGAAAAGATGCACTGGTATTTTCAAGATGCGACAAAAGTGCTTGTATTGGCTTCCTGTCTCAAACCTATCTTGACACCATAGGAGCTGACTCAGTTATTGTACCCATTCTAGAGTACAGTCTGCCTGATTATATCCTTTTGACAGATTTTATTCCCTACACAGAAGCTGTTATTATTATTTTTTTAATTGTGTTTTGATTTTTTTTTTGTTTTTGTTTCAACACTATCTTCATTTCATCAAGTACAATAAATATTCTTAGGTTGTTAATTTTGAAACATATTAAATTTTAGATGTCTATAATCCAATTTTTTCCAATCTTTTCATGTCGACTAACTACTTTTTAAACATAGATCATTGTGTGACTAAATAGGTTAGTTTTACAAGTATAATTTATAGTAGATAGCTTTTAAAGGTTTCTTAAAAATTTCGACTCCAATTTTTCACAAATAATAGCAAAATAATATTGATTTCTGGGTTTTATATAATTTACCAAATGCACGTCGCAGTCCATAATTTTTCTTAATAATGTTTCTAATGTTTTTTTTAAAATAATAATGCATGAATGTTAATAGGGTAAGATACTTTTCATGCGACAGACCTACACCTTGCAGGCGAGATTCAGTTTGGAAAGCACTGCTATAATCAAAGTCTGGCGAAATTATATTTCTTATATTCTTAGGTTATATCCTATACCGTAATTATATTTTATTTACTGTGAAACAAGATATTTTTATCACACAAAAAAGGAGGTATAAATTGGATGAAAAAAACCCAAGAAAATAGGGCAACAGAGGAGAATTATTCAGTCATTTTAAATTTGCTTATGAAAGATAATTTTTTAAGGGACATTTTTAATTGTGTTTAATGACATACATTGCAAAAGGCTTAAAGTTTTATTGATAACTATTCTATTTTTATATTATCTTTACATAGGTTTTTCTTTACTGTAGTTAAGAGACATTTTTTGTTGTTGAATGGATTTATTTGACTACAAAGTATACAAAATCAATAATGTGGAAAGCCACCCCCACTGCCCCACTTTTTTTTTGTCCCTCTCCCATAAATGGATTCTTCTTCTTATGCCTTTGATCCCGTCTGGGGCATAGGCCGCCCACAAGAGTTTTCCATTCATCACGTCCTGTGCTTTCCTTTCCAGTTGCTTCCAGGTGTGTCCCTTATTTTGCGTGTCTGCCTCTAGCTCGCGTCTCCATGTATTCTATGGCCTTCCCCTCTTTCTTTTTCCCCGTGGATTCCATGTTAGAAACTGGTGATGGTATCCGGGGGTTTTCGGAGAGTATGCTCTATCCACCTCCATCTTCTCTTTATGATGACTTCATCACTGGGCACCAAGTAAGTCCTTTCTAGTAGATCTTTGTTAGGGATAGTATTTGGTAATTTGATGTTGAGGAACTTTCTAAGGCATGTGTTTATGAAGGTATGTTGTGAAAGAAATATGAGCACCTTAACACAATTATACTAAAACGCAACAACAATCTTCAGTGTCTCAACAACCTTGAAGCTATTTTGCAGTATTCTGTATTTAAAAGTGAGGCTTCATTAAAAGAAGAACTGAATTCATTGACATCTTCAGTGACTGGAACCAAAATTGTTATCTTTAATCTTCACAGGTAGATTTAGGATCTAGTATTTTATAGATTTGTAAAATTTAAATAACTTCCTAACTTCCAATTTCAAAATTCTCTTTAAATTTTAGAATTAGTTTGCAAATTATAATTAAAATAAGTAACTTTGACAGTTTTCTTTAATACATACATTTCTGTGATAACTTTTAAAGAAAGCTTTTTCATGCACATGTGCATCATAAACTTATTGAAAAAACAGATTTAATTTGTTCTTTGAATCTCTGATGCAAATGAAATGATGTGATTTCAACTTTAAACAATGTTTTATCATTTGAACTTTATTTTAAGCAACAATGATTTTTTTTTAAAATCTTGCTGGTCATCCCTGCTATGTAACTTCTCATTGTGAAATCCGACTTTTAAACTCTTAAAAACAAAAACAAAAAGCCACTTAGAGGCCAACTTGTATCAATGAAGCTGTAATATATATTATGAAAAGGAAAACAATAGAAGAAATAATATGAAAATAGTTCATTCAAAATTAAAACTGGGATGTATGGATGTTTACCTTTTTATTTCCACATAGCTTTTTTCGTAAAAGGACATTCATTGAAGCTGATTAAAATTACAATTCAACGTAAATATTGAAATGATATTCTTTATTCTCAATATCTGAAGCCTTCTTATTTTTATTGTGGTTTCTTTTAATTATAGATTACAAAATGGTAAAGTAGAACTTGATTTCCAAAGTGATCGTAGGGATATTAGATGTCCAGATCCCTACATGGCAGATACAACTAATTGTGATAGTCGACCTGTAGCAGATGCACCTGAGTACAAGAGATCACTAAGAGTAAGCATTTGAAAAATTATTTGATTAATTTCTATTTAAGCTAATACAGTTCTTAATAATAATAATAAAGTTTATTTGAAAAAGACGCTTCATCTCCAAAGGCTCGAAGCACGGTACAAAGTCAACAATCTATAATTCACCACATTTAAAGCAAACGCAAAACTACAAAACTAATTACAAGCATACCAAGTTAAAGTCATCCTACCCATTTCAACCCTAATCAACACAGCCAATATGCATTAGCTGGAAAATGTGGTAGAAAATCATCTCAGAAGGTGTTTGCGAAATAGATGTGTCTTTAAATCGGTTTTAAAGGACTCCAGTGTCTGGTTGTTTCTGAGAGTGACAGGAAGAGCGTTCCAAATTATTGGACCAGCAAATGCGAAAGTGCGCTTTCCGTAAGTCTCAAGGCGAACACGTGGTGTCGAGAGTTTGCCACTATCTTGACATGGGCGCCCGCAGAAAATAAAGTCTCAATCAAGACATTGTACAATCCTTTGTTATTGAATATTCATCTTAATTTACTTAAAGTAAATAAGCACACTTTAAATACCTTGACTACTTAGATCTAAATTATTATATCTCATTTCACATGTAGCTAAATACAACTAAATTTATAACGAAATTAAAATAGATAATTTAGATTTTTCTAATACTTTCTTTACTGCTAAAACAAAGTGATTTAAAATAAAAGTAACATTATTTGACTATTTTCCAATGTAAACATCAACATTTTGACAAGTTTACACTGTACCTGGATAACGGTAGACTACTCTTAAACAATGAACTAATGTCCTTTAACATATTCGCCTTAAAAATATACATAATAAAAATACAAAAATACTTATGTTCAAAACAACTTTTGGCTCACAACATACAGTGATAAATAAAATAATTAATATATAAAATATAAAATAATTACCCAGTAAGGGGCCGTCCATAAAGTACGACCATAAAGTACGTCACGCTCCAGAGGGGGGAGGGGTGTAATAAAGTGCCACAGTTTGTGACATAGAGGAGGAGGGGGCAGGCCATTTGTGACGTCACACAATTATTTATTTTAAATTTCATTTCTAATTTATTTTTTATTTTTTAAGTACAATTTAATAGTTTTAAAAATAATTTTCAAAAATTTTGTGAACATTCGAATTAGTTTTATGTCAAAATAGCATGAAATGCGTATCTCCTGAATGTGTTGTTCACGATTCCTCTCGCTAGGAGCGCTAGTATGCTGTTGTGAAGCCTTGTTTTATGTATAGCCTTGCTTTCGTCATGCCTGAAGTATTATTATTTCTATGTTGTCCGCTGCATAATTATGTCACTGTCCTTTTTATTATTTAATCACTGGGTGAGGTCAAGTTATGCTAATCTACTTCTAATCCTGCGTGAAAAGATTGCATAATCAGAAGATTATCTAAAACTTGACCTCACCCATTGTAAATGAAAAAGCAGCAGATAAATGATGTGTATCATATAATTCTCTAGTCTAATTTTTGCAATTTTTGTTTTCAAATTCAATCTAAATTGAGTTACTGCTTCAATGGATAACTGTGACAACTGTTGACAATTAACTATTCTACTATTTAAGTCATTTTAATAATGTGATAGTTCTTTTAAGTGGAAATGTTATATTTTATTACACTTTAATAGTGAAGTGTGTTTTAGATTAAATGTTAATTAGGTGTTAATTTTTACAAAAAATTGTTCAAAAGTGTGACGTACTTTAGCGAGGGGGGGGGTGCAAGATTTGTGACAGTTTGTTACGGGGGAGGGGGTAAAATGGTCAAAAATAGCGTGACCTACTTTATGGACGGCCCCTAAAACGAGATCAGAATCAGCTTAGTTACTTTCTCTTTATTTTCTCTTTACTTTAATATTTTTTTTGTCTATTTTTGTAATCAATCAATCCAAGGGAGGCAAGTGCCCCCTTGCCCTCCCTGCTCCCCCTGCGGGCGCCCATGGTTCTTGACCCAAGTAACCACAATAGCCGTCCATATGATAAAGTGATTTTTACGGCAGTTGTTGGCCTCGTTTACATTGTGTTAACGTCATGTTTTCTCGTGCAACTCTTGCATGAACTTTGGCTGACCCCAAGTTTGGCATCGCGACGGGGTGTGGCTTAATTATAAATTGTCTCCCTTGACCTTGGATACATGTAAACGTAGTCAATAGTGTTTCGATTTAAAATTCTTGAGAACTTACGAGGCGGACCGAGATAGGGATACGATGTGTAACCCCTTTCTGGAAAAGTCTCTAAGAAAGACTATAAATAAGCCTATTGGCATAGGCAGAGAGATCGAGCTTTTACGGCATGAGACAAAGAGAAAGAGACAGAGTTTTGTACTGATCGTAGATTTGCATATTAATATTTACTGTGTGTGTGTGTGCACCTTTTTCAACATGGTACAAGTTCATTGTTGTAGTAAGTGTTTTAGTTTAAGCCTTAGTTTTTATTCTTCTTGATTTCTACTTGATTTTGTAATTTTAAATTAACTTAATAAATTGTTATATGTAATTAGCTCTAGTTTGGAGTATCGTTCTTTATTATTGTATTTAATTAATGGTATCGTCCTTTGCTATGTACTGTTTTACACGAGTCATAGAGTAGAATAAGAGTTTAAATTCTCTACATGATAACGGTACGTAACAGTGATGCAATAATTTTCAGGAGTATTGCAGTATTTTGTACCTGCGTCCAAGAATGAAAATAATCCTAAGAGGGCACCCTGTTAGGTCCAAATATATTTCCAAAATGTTGTGTCTAACAGAGGATGAACAATATACACCATCTTGGATAGTGAGTTCCATATCTATTGTATTGTGGAGATTAAATAGTTTTAAGTAATACTACATGATAAAAATAAATTAGCTGCACGAAAACAAAAATGTAGCAAGTGCAAACTGGGACAAAGTATGGTTCAACATTCTAAAAAATTTATAATGAATTTATTAGGGCTCTTTTTTGAGAATGCAAACAAAGTTCGCAAATTAACATAGCTGCATATTCCTTCAAATTAAATTCCTAATATCACTAACTCAATTGTCTGCATATCTGACATAATTGGATTTCAACATTATTAATTATTTTATTAAAACTTATTCTTTATTGGAATACGGATAGTTAATAATTTTAACTTGTTAAATTAAGAAAGCCTTCCGTTTAATAATTTGTTTATTTGTAGGGACGAAATGAAAAACCTATCAATATAAAAATTGGATTCTCATGTGCTGAAGACGGGGAAGAAAACTACGGCCTAATGCTTTATCACAAGAACAGGTTGATGAGAGCCTATGAGAGGGTGGGATACCAGAAACAGGTAGTATTGTAAAATATTGTATGTATATTGTACTAATTGAATCAAAGAGCAGAACTTGTACAGTAATTAAAATATTTCTGTTTTAAAATTAACAATTTTATATTGTTTATATTGAACCAATTAATCCATTACACACATTCATTTTGTCTCACCAGGCCGATGAAAGAGGTGTAGGAGTAATAGGTATTGTAGAGCTGGACTTCATCACACCAACACACAACAAACAGGACTTTGAAAGAAATGACTACTTCAAGTATTACTAAGCTCATATGCAGGGTTCTCAAACTGTATAAACAAAGTGCTGCTTCACAGCTCCGTGTGTTTTAATTAGTTTTTTTGTCTGATTACATTTATCTCTTTTTAAATAACATTATTTTTTATTGACATACAGTAGCATAAATTAACTATTTTCAATGGCGTGCGTGCTATCAAATTGACTTCCTCTGTTTAAATGCCATCATAAAAAAATAAATAATTAAGCATCTTTGTCCCTTTTCCCTCAGTTCAATTATGGCAGAACTAGCTGTCAAATTAAATGCTTATTGGGGCCGCAAAAGGGAAACACAAAATAATGATGTAAGGTAAGTTTTTATAAACAATTATTAAAAAATGTGTGCTGTATATAATATAATAATCTTGAATAGTAGAAAATGACAACATCGAGTCCTACAAGTTACCACATCTGCAGCTTATTGCGCGCAATATCCATTGCCCAGATTAGCATAAAAAATCGATGCCTCAGTCCCACAGGGTCCCAAAAGTTCATCAATTGGTGTCCCTCCAACGGGGCATAAGATAAACGTAACGTACCCTGTATTTGTTCTTTATTTTTGCCGATCCTTCCGGGAAAACTTTCCCTGGGGTTTCGACAAACCTTTCTGTAGTCTTAAGGTTTCTGAACATGTGCAGGGCTGCGACTCGTCACTACTATGTCTTTCAGAGCCAATCGTACATCGGGACGTGTAGGTTCAGCATGTTGCAGGATGACTTGGGTAATAGTCAGAAATTATTTCTTTCTGCGGAGTTTGACCTTACTTTCAAGTTATACAACTTGGTGCGTAAAGAAGGAACTTTTTAGTTGCCTCCGCGCTACCCAGTTATTCTTTATTGTAAAGCTTGGTTCTTTTTCGTTTAACCTCCTGTACCGTTAAACGGTGGTTAATATTGCCTTGTCGAATCTATTTTTCTAATGGTTCTTTGTTGGATCTAATTTCCACAGCAGCTGTGAGTGTGGTTTTAAATGCACCACAGATGAATCTCAGCTCCTGATTCTGGATTTGGCCCAATTTTTCCAATGCAGTTTTCCCTGAAAAGGATTTGACGGGCATACTGAAATCCCTCACTGACCTAACACTACTCAGGATTAGATATCTGAGTATGCCTGCTCCAGCGCCACAGTTTGTACATGCTAACCTTTTCTTCTTCTTCTTCTATATATTAAGGGCCCACGATCAATTTATTGATCATTTTGGCTCCTATGCATGTAGATGGGATTTGCAATGTTTCTGTTCCTGGTGTTGATGAGGAAATTTCACAGATTTCCAGTGCCACTTTGTGAGGGAATCATGCACTGGGGGTTTTACCAGGTTGAGCTTGGCAGTCGCCTGGAAATTCAAGTCTTGTGCAAAATGGTGCATTATTACCTTTTTATCTTTGCCTCCCAGGTAGACCGGTTGCTTGTTCCACCTGAGCGCTACGCTGTTTTCCTTGTGCTCGATCGCATGTTTAAGAATGATACAACCGTTTTAAAAAGTCAAGAGACTCACTTCTCGGTGCTAATTTTCATTAGCCACTGTAACATATGTTATATCACCGATATGACAATCCTTGGTGGTAACATTGTTAACTAATACTGTAATGGATGGCCTACCGCTGCTGACTGAATAATTGATTCGTTCCAGTGTTCATTCCTCATACTTAATTATTTCTCTCTCTCACCAAGAAGTGATAACGTCCAATTATATAATTCACATCACTTTATTACATATAATAAATACGTCAAATAATAAATCTTATGAGAATATCCTTGTAACAATTCTAGGAGGCAGTCAATAATCACACACCCGTTCAATATTCTACATCAGGCCTGCACAACTCTAAATGTAACTCATGAAAAATGTGTGCGGGCCAAAAGAAAATAAGGCAGGACTTGTGCTGGCCAAAAGAAAATAGGTCAGGGGGGAATATATTAAGAAAATAATAAGAATAAAGATTATTTTGTCACTTCGCGGGCCACAAAGTGGGTGCTTGCGGGCCGCATGTGGCCCGCCGGGCGTATGTTGTGTAGGCCTGTTCTACATTATGATAATTTAATAATCCATACGAGAACTATTTCAATATGTCAGCCACCTTTACGAAACATTCGTGCATCCCTTAACGTGTATTCTATATCCGCTCTAAAAAAAAACAACAACTAGTGCTCGCTCTTTTCTCATGATGCACATCGTGTTCATAAAATCACGCCATCGTGTCTTGAGAATGATTAATAGGGTCGTGTGAAAAATTATAGTCTGTTACAGCCCCCCTTGCATGTACTTACTGATATCTGAAAGGCCATGCTGTATTAGCTCTTGCAGTCGTTTGGCATTTTTACCGGTACTCCAGATTACCAAATCGTCTGCAAAAATCATGGCTGCATTTGTTGCTGATATCGTTGGACATTCATTGATATAGGCGAGGAAGAATTTGCAACAAAGGGCTAACCCTTGTGGTAACCCCCGTTCTAAAGTTCTCTTCCTTGAGGTTACGTGGTCTAACTTTGTTTCGATTGTGCGATAAAACCGGCAAGCCACTCTGCAGCTCAGCTTTGGCCTCGTAATTTTAACAATAGCCAGGACGCCCAAACTCTAGCATAAGGCTGTCAGAGGTCAAAGAACACAGACATTGCATGGGGTTTCTTCTGGAGCCCTTATGTTATGGACTGGAGAAGAATGTGCACTAGAGACCGACCGAAAGTGATATTCTGACTTCAGACGAAACCGAAAATAGGCCGAAGTCTAAAAATGACTTTCGACCGAAACCGAAAATAGGCCGAAATTAAAAATGACTTTCGGCCGAAACTGAAAATAGGCCGAAATTTTAAAAAAATTACTTTCGCCGAAACTGAAGCCGAAACCGAAAATGAAATATTTAGATATTTTGAAATTCGTTCCCGCATACATTCTGCATACATCGAAAAGGATTGGGGGAGGTATCAATATTTACATTCTTTTTATAAAATGAGATAAACTTGAATATTAATAAATAAACATCTAATATAGGGGTCTCAAACTCGCGGCACGCGAGCCATTTGTAACCCGCAAGACGATATTTTGCGGCCCACTACATGACAGCAAAATTTAGTGTTAATGCGCCGGCGCGTTTTCCCCATTCTCATACCTATTATGTGACTCTTCGCGACGGACTTGGTTTTTCTTGTTGACATTACACAAGAGCTGAATGTACTCAACAAGAAGTTATAAGACCAGGGGTAGCTTGTCAATTTCAGGGCATTCTGCACAAAACTTGGATTATGGTTGTTAGGAAAACCTCTTCCATTTCCCAACATGCAAACTACTCAGGGATTCGAGCACACCATTCAGTAGTAACTTAGTAGTAAATATACTGATGCCATTAAAAAGCTACAGAAAGAATTTGATCACATTTTTTAGACTCCAAAACACAGACAGCCACTTCTCAGCTTTATGCCGACCCTTTGTCTTCTAATGTGCAAGATGCCCCGCGCGGGGAGCTGAATGAAAAAAAACAGACAAGCATGGACATTTTATTGCATTACCCTCCACCTTCCCTGACATTTGTAGGTTGTTCAAAGCGGATCATATGACTTTTTGGGAGTACCTATCTGTGTGAAAAGATATGTTCCCTATGCACTTTAACAGTCAAAGTTCAGGGCCAAACTTACTGATGAGGATCTTAAAGCTATACTGAGGGTCTCAGTCGCTTCCTTACTCAAGCCAAAGTGGCTCAGCTGTGTAAAAAGAAGTGCTGCCAGATCTCTGTCAACTGTGAGTAGGTGGAAGAAAGCGAATCCAAGTTCTTGAGAACCCTTAATGATTTATTTGTTATTTATGAAGGTTGAGCAGATTGTAACAGTTGTACTTTAATGAATTTGTAATCGCTTTTTGTGTGGAATACTTGATGCGGCCCAGTCTCACTCATACTCTACCTCCTGCGGCCCCTGATGATTTGAGTTTGAGGCCCTTGATCTAATGAATACTTTGGATATTACCATTTTAATATATTTAAAAAAAAATTAGTATGGTAGGAGATATTTTGGCAAAAAAAGTGGGGGGAGGGGGGAGCAAAATTAATGAAAATTAGACTCTTGAGTGCCCTTGGCTTCTATAATATAATTACAACCTAGAACATACATACAATAATTATTTTGGCTCTAAATCTAATAGAGCCATTGCAACCTAAATATATGTTATTAAGGCTATACAAATATCACCACAATGTTTCCCTGTTTTCGTAATACTATTGCTTTGTATTTTCATTAATAGCCTGCAAGATAATACTGTATAAATATTATTTAACCTAGTAACAACACACTAGTCTTTCCGTGCTGGTGACGTAGCCTCCCTCACCCCCATTGGTGGCGAAAATTATTATTTTAAACCTGGTCTCTTAAAATTGTTGTACAGATCATGGTTCTCAAAGATCACCTAATTTGTTCTTAAAGATCGCTTTATTTGTTTTTAAAGATCGTTTAGTTTGTTCTTAAAGATCGCTTAGTGTGTTCTTAAAGATAATTTAGTTTGTTGTTAATGATTGATTGGATTGTTTTTAAAGATTGATGAGTTTGTTCAGAAAGATCGCTTATTTAGTTCTTAAAGATCGATGAGTTTGTTCATAAAGATCGCTTAGTTTGTTCTTGAAGATGGTTTAGTTTGTTCTTTAAGATCGATTATTTTGTTGTTAAAGATCGTTCAGTTTTTTGTTACTGATCGCTTTATTTGTTCTTAAAGATAGGTTAGTTTGTTTTTAAAGATCGCTTAGTCTTTTCTTAAAGATCGCTTAGTTTGTTCTTAGAGATCATTGACTTTTTAAAAAAAATATCACTTAGTTGTTCTTTAAAGATCATTCAGTTTGTTCTTAACGATCATTTAGTTTGTTTTTAAAGATCTTTTAGTTTATTATTAAAGATCGTTTAGTTTGTTCTTAAAGATAATGTATTTTGTTCCTTAGGATCGATTAGTTTGTTATTAAAGATCAATCTTTTTTTAAAGGATATTTTAGATTGTTCTTAAAGATCTTTTAGTTTGTTCCTAAACAACATTTAGTTTTCTGTTAAAGATCATTAGTTTTGTTCTTAAAGATCATATATTTCGTTCTTAAAAATCGTTTAGTTTGTTATTAAAGATCGCTTAATTTGTTCTTAAAGATCGTTAGTTTGTTCTTAAATGTCGCTTAGTTTGTTGTTAAATATCGCTTTCGCTGAGTATTGGTCATATATAACATACAATGACAGCAAGACGTCGATCACTAATGAATATCAGATTGTCGGTCTAGAAACAGACGGACCGTCTGACTTCTGGCAGATGACCGAAAACCTCAGCCACTTTCGGCCATCCCGAAAGTCTAAGTCAATTTCGGCCAAAACCGAAAAAAAACGAAAGTTAACTTTTATCTTTCGGCCGAAACCGAAATTAAGCCAAAAGTTAACTTTTCAGTTTCGGCCGAAACCGAAACTTGGCCAAAAGTGATAAAATGCCCACTTTCGGCGCCGAAGCCGAAGCCGAAATTCGGTCGGTCTCTAATGTGCACGTGGTCTATAGGTTTCTTCCCATTTTGGTTATTATTTAGACAGTTTGTACTTTCCAGGTACAATAGAGTCTGTCATTTGCCACTCTTTCAGCTACCTTCCTCAAACACGTTGTTAGGGAGATTAGACGGAAGCTGCTTGGGTGATCGTTATTTTCCCCTTCTTTGGGAATAGAAACAATAGTAGCGATGGGTAGAGCTCATGTGGCCCGTGATCTGTTGATGATGCTCAATAGCTTTGTCCTGGCTATTGTACCAATTTTGTTTATCAATTCATTACCTTGGCGGCATAACAATTGTTTTTGGCAGTTTAACCTAAGGAAAATTGTGCTTTGAAGACATCGATATGAGGTACCCAACCCACTGTTGGGCGTTTTCTGCTTTCCTGGGTCTCCCTCTGTTTAATACTACTTTAGCAAAATGACCTTTATATGGGCCTTGGTACTTTTGGCACTCTGGTTGCCGTGCCGGTCTTCGTTTGCAAGAGTCTTTCTCGTTTTCCCCGTGCGAGAGAAAGAATCCATCAATCGCCAAACCTTTTTCCCGGCCGTCAGTCTGCTGTGGTCAGCGTAAGTTGCTGCCGACTTGGGTCTTTCAGATCTTGCCCCGTCTTTTTTCCTGTCAGGGAAGAGTTCATTCAACCTTTTTGTTCTAGAAAGTTCAGATCTTGCGGTACCCGCATGTCCTTGGTATGTTATTTTTGCCACACTTGAAATATCCCCAAACAAGTTGTAAGCTACATTGATGTTCTCAAATCTTCGGGGATCCGAGCTGATCGCGGGATCTTCTTTTTATTCCTTCGCGGAACAGAGTCAGTTTGGCTTTTCAGAACAGCCAGTGCATCCTAGCAAACCTTGCCTTTTATAAGCCAAGATTTAACGTTATGAGTATTGGTCGATGGTGACTACCAATGTCACGGAGCACTTCAAACCTCACTTTTGCTTCTACTTCTGCTGAAACTAGTGTGAGGTCTGGGAGGTACAGGTCACTGATACCTATTTTTAAAATCCCCTTATAATAGTATGGTTGAAGGTCATTGTTTCGTGCAAGGGTGAACACAAAGTATTACTAGGTGTTTTATTAATATTTGAAATGGTAAAAAAAACTTACCGTTAATCCTGTTCTAAGGGTGAGAGTGTCTGTCCCACCTAATTCTTGTAAGAGTTCCACTGTGAGTTTTTTTTTTTTTTTTTACGGGAGTTACCTGCCTTCGCCCTTTCCGCGGTAAACTTAGAAGCCCGTTGTGTGCAATGGTTGCTTCTTCATTAGGGTCTCTTTTTCTAGTTCTACGTTTACTCTTGTAAGAGTTCCACTGTGAGTTTTTTTTTTTTTTTTTTACGAGAGTTACCTGCCTTCGCACTTTACGCGGTAAACTTAGAAGCCCGTTGTGTGCAATGGTTGCTTCTTCATTAGGGTCTCTTTTACTAGTTCTACGTTTACCGCCCTGTCATTGAGTAGCTTGGTGAGCTGTTATTTACCCTCCAAACCCGCAAGATTTAAGCTGTATAATTACTAGGTTTTTTGGGGAGGTGACCCACGGCACCTTGTCTAGTTCTCCCAGCACCCCCAGCAACTGCAGTCGGCCTGATCCCCGTCACCGATCTACAAGGCAGGATTGGTTTGAGAGCCCCTCGCTTAGACGATTATAAGTAGTACAGGCCATATTTTAGAATAAGTTCTAGACTCGGTTTTCCTTACTCACGCCCGGCGAGAGATGCCGAAGGCAATTCTCACCTTCTTCTTGGGGGTCAGGCGTATTGCATGAGAATCTTGTTAGCTTTGCCGGCCGCCCATTGAGGGCTCAGTCAAGAAGCCACTTAGAGGCCAGGATCTCTGGTTGGTGGAGAGATCCTTCTCTATTGTTCTGTTCCATGGCTCTTTCGAGGTTTAGTTCGTTTTCACTGGGATGATTAGCTTAGTACTGTCCTAGGTATTGAGCTTGGTGGCATTCTAATAACATCGCCACATGTACAATTTTTGCGATGTTTGCAATTGTTGATCATTGTCAGTTCTTCTTTTGTAGAGCCGAATCAATCTTTTAGGGGCCATGCGACAAGAGATTCAATTTTTGAGATGTCTTTTTATGAAAGTAAAGATGAATGGAATTAAAAGTACAATATTAGATTTTTGGGTCGGGGACCAAAACACAAAAAAAATGTTAGTTAAAAAAAGACTTTATAATTTCTCAGTATTAATATTTAACAAAAGATTGACTCGAACTCAAAGTGTTGGATATGGATATTTGTATGTTGGGGTAATGGGGGAGCAATTGCAAACCTTGATTATGGGGTGCCTAGGGAAAATAACAAAAGGCTGCACATTCCCCCCCCCCCCCTTTTTCTCCCAAACACACACCTCGCTTTATTTTCGTTTAATGTTAATCCTAAATATTATCCCCAAAATTAAAAAAAATTCCAGGAAGGGCGTTTGACCCCTTCGCATCCACTGGGTAAGCCACCGAGGGAAGATAAGGCAACATTTTGACTGCCTAGGAGCCTCAGCATTTCTGCACTGTGCTTTGTGGATCACTCAGGCTAACTTTCGATTTGTTATGCCTCTGGTTTTACCAGCTCTCAGATCCATAGAGGAGAACACAAAACCTTCTTTTAAATGTCTGATATTAGTGTTGATGCTCAGGTTGCTTCATCTCTATAGAGATTTACATGTTCCAAATGCATAACTTGCCACGGTTATTTGAGGAATGATGTGCATGTTATAAAAGAGAGGTCCGCTGGGACGAGCATATTAACAATGTATGTAACCAAGCAAACCAAGCCTTGGGGTTCTTAAGGCGAAATCTAAAGATTGGCAACTCCTGTGTGAAAGAAAGAGCATATAAAGCCTTTATCCGTCCGATTTTAGATTATGCATCTTCAGTCTGGGACCCATTTACCCAGAAGAGCATTGACAGGTTGGAGGCGGTCCAGCGACGAGCAGCACGCTTTGTCCTAAACCGCTACAGGAATACCTCTAGTGTTGGCAGCATGCTAGAAACACTAGGCTGGTCACCATTGGAGAAACGACGACGACAATCCAGGCTCTCCATGATGTACAAGATAAATAATGGGCTGGTCCACTGTTCCAGTATTAAACAGAAACTCGTCCCTCTCCCCCATAGACAGCGACGAGGCCATGACAGGCAATTCAGGCTCATACCAGCAAGAAGCCAGTATAGGAGCTGCTCATTCCTGCCCAAGACAATCAGGGACTGGAACCATCTTTCAAAAGGAACAGTTGAGGCGACAACACTAGACACATTTGTGTCTATTGCCTCAAGCCTTCAAACCCCTAGTGCATAATTTCCTCATCACCACCAGTAACAGAAACATTGCAAATCCCATCTACATGCATAGGAGCCAAAATGATCAATAAATTGATCGTGGGCCCTTAAGATGTAGAAGAAGAAGAAGAAGAAAGCTTTAATTAAACGTTGGGGTGATTGAAATGTGGTTAAAAAGAAAGTTTTAAAACTGTATTCGTGTTTTCCGTAGGAAGATATATGGTTGAAAATATGGTATGGTGGTAAATCTGGATTTGCCTGAGTTTTCATTTCCTCTAGATGGAGATAGATTCAAATATTTAGTTAAGTCAGTTAAACTAATGGAGATGGGTGATGTGGGTTTGGCAGTCTATATGGACAACAGGAACTGTAGAATCTATGAAAACTAAAGAAAACAATAACGGTTGTGCTAAATATGGAAGTATTCAATTTCAAAAATATTATAAACCCTTTCTACATCAATTAATTATTATTCACCAATGTAGCCTATTATTAATAATTTTAGTTTTTATTTATAAAATACAGTCGGATTCCTGATTGGACCTGGGTTCAGTGTGACAATTGTTTAATGTGGCGACGCTTGCCACTTGGAACAGATTGCGATTCCCTGCCAAACCAATGGCTTTGCCACATGAATAAAGATGCACAGTATAAGTAGGTCAAATGTTTGAATACATAATAATTTAGACATGCGTTATATATATATTTATATATATATATACATACATATAAAATGAGTAAAACAGAATAGAGTTAAACCTGAAAAAATAAACTCATCAAAACAATGATCGTGTCGGCAGAAAGCCTTCGTCAGCGAACAAAAAACTGAAAAAAGGTTTAAAATTAAATTTTTAAATTTTTAAAAAAATTTTTAACCGTTTTTTTTCTGTTGTTTTGTTCGCTGACGAAGGCTTTCTGCCGACACGTTCGTTGTTTTGTTGCGTTTATTTTTTCAGGTTTAACTATACTCTGTTTTACTCATTTTATATTTTACTAGCCTGGTTGCAGTCTCTCCCCTTATTACCCTAGATATATACATATAGCATATGTGTTATACTGTAAAAATGGAAATGATAAGCAATTACTTTTAAAAAAAATTAAACAATATAATACTACTTAGTACAGGCAGTATACTATTTACGATAATATATAATATCACAGCATTTTGAAAGAAAATATCAAATCATGTAAATTGAAATTTAATTTTTAAATATATATATAGGATGCTGATCTTTTAATTCTTTTATGTTTTAAGTCGTTGTTTTGAGGATGAGGAACCAGAAGCACCTGTTGACACTCCACGAGAAAGGTAAGTAACTGGATTAAATCTACTAAATTGTTAATTAATTTAAAAGGATAAAGAATACAGAGGTGTAAACAAATGTTTATTATGTGTTATTTATCTAATTGTTCCATGTAAAAAGTGTCTTGGTAAAATTAAATATAGTCTATAAAGAGGTCAATACCTAAGTTGGCACTTGTATACCAGACTTGGATTTTCTATCCTTTTTTACAGAAAATTAATTAGACACAGAAAATTTGTGTAAATAAAACAATACAAGTTCAGCTTTAATAAAGATCTTACAGAATACAAATTTAAACGTTTCGGCAAAAACAAAATTTATATAAGTATAAATTAAATTTACACACACACATACACATTATATATATATATATATAAATATATATCCTACCTTTACATAATGAGAGAAAGCGTGGGCGCAAGTTCCTAACCAAAAAAAAGTACAGTAGAACAGAAAGTTATTGAGTGGAAGTAAAATTTAAAACCCAAACAGGAAAATACTGGGAAACTATATAAAATTGGGAATTTGGTTTATACCGTATGGAGTCAAGATATCAATCTTGTTATTAATTTATTTTCCATATAAATTATGCCCGGTGTGTTAAGCTTATGCAATATACCAGTAACTGCAGTGTCTAAGAAACGCCATTGTGGTTAGCATTATTGAAATGTTTAAAAGTGGAAAATGGCCGTGTCATACAGGTGTTCTCTAAAACGGTCTCCAAGGTGACGTCCTGTCTCACCTATAACTGATTTACCGCCCCTTTGACAAAGGATGGTGTCAATACCGTTGCGACTTGTGCAAGTAAAGC
Organism: Lymnaea stagnalis; assembly: GCA_964033795.1. Taxonomy (NCBI): domain Eukaryota; kingdom Metazoa; phylum Mollusca; class Gastropoda; family Lymnaeidae; genus Lymnaea; species Lymnaea stagnalis. The sequence goes on along the minus strand of CAXITT010000639.1, from coordinate 405,515 downwards.
CATCTTTGATTCTGAATATGTCCAGAGGGAAAGTGATCTTCTCAACTTGAATCACGTATGGACATGTATTACAACGGCAACGGTTGCAATTGTTGGTGCCTATATGTGCTTTAATAGCAGGGAGGATGGCTTCTAATAAGCATGTCACCAAGACTCTTGTCCCTACAGAAAGCGAAAAGAGGATTTTTTAACATTTTAAATTTCGTTGGTGACAGGGTCTGTCATAAGAATGGACCGGTTTTTGAGAGCCAGACAACGAACCATAAGGTTATGGGGTGAAATGTTAACATGAATTCAGACCTATCTCTATTGTCAGACTGAGTTGCTTTAAGGGAATCCTGTTAAGTTATACCTTTTACTCGAGTGACAGCTGCTTTTTAAAATTGTCTCAGGATGTAATATCCGTAAGAAAAATTCAAAAAATCCTCAAAGTTGCTGCAAAGTCTTCTTAGTCTAAGCAATGGAGAAAAGGAATGGAATGTTAATATAATTTAGGATGGGACGACGAGTATAGCAGGAAACTATGACCGTCTGTTTTCTTATAATAAATGGACGTAGATATTTTCTTCTTGTTAAGGTTAATTTTGATGTAAAAAAAAAAAAAATGACAGCACTCTTATGGATAGTTGAAGTAAAATTGATTGACATTATATTGGGCATAGAATTTTATCATAAAATGTTTCATACCTCTGTACCAGTTTATTTACAGGACTAATAATATAACATCTTAAGAAAAAGTGCAAGCCATTGAATCGAAGCTCATTAGGCACTTCACAGGGTTCCCCCCTCCCACAACCTGAAATAACAAATCAGGCCGCGAACTGGCACGCTAGAAGCATGCCAAAATCACTTCGCCACCGAAAAAGCTCTATCCACCATCCATTCGATTTACGAAGCAAGTGGGGCAGTCCCAACAAAGGAGCACCTGTTTTCCACAACACCAGTAATCGATTTTTCTTAAAAATTTACGGTACTGAATGCTTTGTTACAAAATATACGAGTGAACAAAAAATTCTTTGCCATGCTTATTTGAGGCGTGTTATATACAATCTTTAATTAAAATTTGGAATAACTGGAATCCAACCGTATGGCTTGTAATGATTGAGTTACTGATACCAGTATCACTCAGTATGTAGAGAGTACCAAAGTACATCCGAATATTACAGGCGAAGAACATGAACACAATATCCGTGAGAATCTTGTCTCGTTTAACCAGTGTCATTTGTTGCCATACTGTGCCATTGATTGCATATACAAATCCCAATGCTTTTATATTTTTCTGACCATCGAGTTTCACAGAACAATGGAACTGAAAGTATTAACGTCCTTCGCTTTATGCTTCTCGAAAAAATAATGATAGATTTGATTGTAACAATGGAATTACGCCCTTGAACAGCTGAATTCAAGTCATTACCCACCAGATTGAGCTGATGCGCAGGGAAAGGAGCAAAGTTGCTTCGGTAAAATATTGCGTATTTTATCCTCAACGCCGTCTTCCTTTCCTGTCATCATGGAACAGCCGTCATATCCTTGTCCAAGTAGTTTTGTCATGTCCAGACAACTTTCATTGCAGTGATTCACTGTAGCAACTGAAATTGAAGAAGGCGTCATTTTTTTCAATTGTTAGAATCCGATATATTTCTTCACAACTTTAAATTCACTCTCTACGTTGTCTACGAAACGCATCGCCAACAACAATTGCTCTGTTCCTGATATATCAGCTGTTTCATCGGCTATATATTTGTTTACTGGTGTAATAATTTGTTTGTATAACGAGCATTACCAACGGGCGTCTGCAAATGTGCCTGCATGGTATTTCTCAGCGTCCACTCTTAGCTGAAACAGATCAGGAACTTTTCCACTGTCTCTATTTTTGACATGAAGTGCGCTATCGTTTGTACCGCAGAAAATTATTGCGAATAATATCAGGAAACGTTTATTTCGAGTTTCTAAAATATTATTAGAACTAAAATTGTGTGCCTTGGATATCTCGGTCTGAATTATTACTAATGATGCTAAAGAATGCTGTTGCTAAAGAATACCGTTGCCCCAGAATGCTGTTGCCCCAGAATGCTGTTGCCCCAGAATGCTGTTGCCCCAGAATGCTGTTGCCCCAGAATGCTGTTGCATCTCGATGAACAAATTTGTGTCACCCATTTCCCCAGATGATTACGAGCACCTTGAGGAACGTCATTGTACTTAATGAAAAATGTTTACGTGTCACTTGGTACCCGCCCTATTCAATATTTGTAACAAAATCTGGTTACAGGAGAATGGCCCAAACCATGGACCCAATCGCTCATCGTCACCCTCCCCCAAAAAGGTAACCTACGGCTATGCCAAAACTATCGCACAATTAGCCTAATAAGCCATCCAAACAAGGTCATGCTGAAGGTCATATTGAACCGACTAAATCCATTTGCCGACAGAATCATTGCTGAAGAACAGGCGGGCTTCAGACAAGGAGGGGGCACTACTGAGCAGATTCTAAACCTCCGAATACTATGTGAAAAATATGCTCAACACCAACAAAACCTATACCACGTCTTTGTTGACTTCAAGAAAGCATTTGACAGGGTTTTGCATGCTGCTTTATGGGCCACCATGAGGCACAAGCACATCAAAACACACCTAACTAGCATGATAGGCAACATCTATGATAAGGCCACCAGTGCAGTCTTCCTCAACAACAACATCGGAGAATGGTTCAAGACCACTGTTGGAGTACGACAAGGCTGCCTGCTCTCTCCCACCCTATTCAACATCTTCCTAGAGAGAATTATTTCAGATTCTCTGAAAGCGCATGAAGGGACAGTCAGCATTGGTGGCAGAACAATCACCAACCTACGCTTTGCGGACGACATAGACGGACTGGCTGGGAACGAAGAAGAGCTAACCTGGTAAAGCATTTCGATAAGACCTCGTCGTCCTACGGCATGCTAATCAGTGCCGAAAAGACAAAACTGATGACAAATAATACCGCAGGCATCACCACTGAAATTAAGGTCGGGGAGGATAGATTAGAGACTGTCTGCCGCTTCAAATACCTAGGAGCAATAGTCTCAGAATAAGGCTCCAACCCGAACTGATGTCCAGGAATGCGCAGACTACAACAGCACTAAAGAAGCTCAAGATAATATGGAATGACACAAATATAGCCCCCGCACCAAAATCAGGCTGATGCGCTCATTAGTCCTCTCCATTTTCCTGTATGCCTGCGAATCCTGGACATTAACAGCCAATCTTGAAAGGAAAATAAAGGCGATGGAGATGAGATGCTTTAGTAGCATTTTTGGCATCTGCTATAGGGACCATATATCCAATAATACAGTGAAAGAAAGGGTTCGTCAGGCAATTGGGGAGTACGATGACCTACTGGTGACTGTGAAAAAACGCAAACTACAATGGTACGGCCACGTCACAAGGAAACAAGGGCTTGCCAAAGAAATATTGCAGGGCACCACAAGAGGAGGGAGAAGAAGAGGAAGACAAAGAAAAAGATGGGAGGAAAACATCAAAGAATGGACAGGACTAACACTGGGCGATGCAGTGCGTAGTGCTGAAGACAGAGAGGATTGGAGGAGGATTGTTCACATGTCATCTGTGGCGCCCCAACGGTCCAAGGACTAAGGGACATGAGGATGAGGACACGCGATGAATGGGTTGCTGGATGGTACCCACCATGAATGGGTTGCTGAATGGTACCCGCCATCAATGGGTTGCTGGATGGTACCCGCCATCAATGGGTTGCTGGATGGTACCCGCCATCAATGGGTTGCTGGATGGTACCCGCCATCAATGCCAACGACCTACCATGGGCGGTAGAATGGGTTGCTGGATGGTACCCGCCATCAATGGGTTGCTGGATGGTACCCGCCATCAAAGGGTTGCTGGATGGTACCCGCCATCAATGGGTTGCTGGATGGTACCCGCCATCAATGGGTTGCTGGATGGTACCCGCCATGAATGGGTTGCTGGATGGTACCCGCCATGAATGGGTTGCGGGAAACAATAAGAAATCCAAATCCTGGACATTTAAGGTGAGTAGAATAGGCAAGCCCGGGAAAAATATAAGTCACTATAAATTGTATAAAGTATTCTACTTATTTATCTTCTCATTAAAACATATAAACAATATAGACTAAGATAATCCAAAAAGAATGATCCCAGGCCTTGTGGATTTTCATCCTGCGAAGTCCACACCCTCGTCACATTGTGACTGACGGATGCCAACAAAATAAATATAACAAATATGGCCCATGTTCGTTTCAATCTCTCAAGTGTCATGTTCTAAATGATATTTGATCTTTTTTTCTGAATTCTCACATTAAAAGAGTCTTACATTAAAATAGTCGTATAGCTGTTAGAAACAATATCTTATGTTTTACAATATGCAGATAAACATGAAGTAGTTAAATCTTGAGAAGATCCACCATAAAGACACGATAATGTTGACAGTGAGGTGTCAAACGTTTGCTTCGATATTTATTTTAACAAAAAATATTGATGTCCTGCTAGTGTTTACACAACTCTTACCTCTGTCAAGAAAGTTATTGATGTTGAAGGGACAGCAGCATTGTGACATTTGTCGAGAAAGTTATTGATGCTGAACTGATTACACTTCACATTCTTTTCTCATGAAGAATGCAAAAGCAAAACATTTAGAGGATTACAAAATTTGAACGTGAAAAATTATGGATATGGTCTATATAAATACATTTATTTCAATAATTATAACATAAATAAATTATATATTTATAAAAAGAATGACTTTTAGTTTTTATTTAAACTATTTTATATTCACAGGGAACAGATTCAAATATTACTATAACAATGCATATACAAATATTAATTTTATAAGGATCTTATATTTTTGCAATATTATTCATTTAATATTTTCCGTGGGGGTGTGGGGTTAGGGGGTTATGTGACCCCCTTTGACCTATGCTACGGGCGCCCAAGCCTCTGCTATCATTATAGTGAACACTTCACCACTGTCCAACTTATTTCCACGCATTCCGCTTAACGTATAAGTTACGATCCAAGTGTGACATCTAGGCATTCTATAGAATGTCTATATAGGCAAAGTGTATAACTTATGTACTTCACACTTTGACTAGCATCGTCAGACATTCTATAGAATTCCAAGGTATTTTATATTCTATAGAGTTACATAGGGATTCTTTAGAATGCCTAACAGAACTAGCAAAAGGATATAACAACACACAAAGGAACTAGACTTCTAAAAAAAAAAAACACACGATAAAAAGAATTGAAGCACAAGACTGTAACAATATGTTTTCTAGTTTGTTTGTATGTTTAAATTATTCCAACAGTTTTCGGTTTTAAGGTACAGTCTGCAGGTTGTATATCGTGGTTTAGACTTAGAACACACCGATAATTCAATTTGCAAAAATATTTGATTTTGCGTGGATGAAAGGCCTGTAGACTCTTTAAATGGTAAAGATGTTGTTGCTGGTAAACATTTTAAGTCTATTTAAATTTCTACAGCCATAACGTTAATTTTGTGCCTTAAATAAATGTTTGATTTTAACTCCCCAGAAAGCGCATGAATAATTGGCAAGAACTTGTGGTATGTAGCCTAATTTACCCCAAACAATCGCATCTATTTAGAATTGTTAGTCCATGTTGTAGACTATTTCTCTTGGAATTATCTTTTAGAATTCTAATCTTATAATTTGTCATAGCATCTTAAAATGCTTTTATTTATCTAATTTTACACACACACAAAACTGACACAAAATCCATGCTTGGAATACCCAACATCTAATTTAGGTTTTACCAATGTTAAAGACCTCGCCTGATATTGGAAGCCCATTGCCAGTTTTTTTTTAACCTCCTGCACAGTTGATAGTTTTATTTCTGTACATCACAAAATTGTGTCTCTTAACATATCCGAGTCCCTCTGCAGGCGCAAAAAAATCTTTTTTTTTTTCTTTTAATGAAAACGTTGGATATTTTTAACTTATAATTTAAGTAGCTCCACCCCCCTCCCCGGTGTTATATGAGTCAACTGCAGTGTTATTTTTGTGTTGCGTTGGACTTTTACTTAAGAAAAAACTCATTTCGATCAGTTGCAGTAGTAGGCTTATACCAGAATAAATTAAAGGATTGAAAAAAGAAATATAACTTTTAATAAGATTATTATAACATAAATTTATTTCATGAAAATGTAAAAAAAAAAAAGTAGATTTTTTTGGGAGGAATATGAGGAACATATATATTATGTGAGCTTGAAAAGTTTTTTTTTTAAAATTTCAACTAAAATCCTTCTTCGCATATAAAGAAAGACACAAAAAAGGAATAATAAAAATATCAATAAGTAAAAAAGGTAACTCCTTTGTCTAATTCTTGCTTGTATTTAAGCTGAGACCCGAGTTTCTGTAGGCATTGAAGAAATCTTCAAAGTTGTATTGCATATCAATTGTCATCCAACATTAATAATGGCTCAGTAATCTGCAAATGGAGAGTACATGAAGATATCGTTCCAGACTTTGGATGTTTCTTGGGTCCTGACGTCATAATTATTTAGTCACTTGTCATCCAAACGCACTTTAAAAAAAAACACTTCCTACATCCCGATGAATATAATTTCCTTGGCCATGATTTTCCACCAAAAAAAACAAAAAAAAACAACAACAAACAAACAAAAAACTCTCTAAGATTACTGTAACAAGGGCTTTGGTTAAGTCAACATTGGAAGTAAATAAATAGTAGAACAAGATATGCGTAGGCTGAAAAAAAAAGACAGAAAAATTAAGTTGGACGTTTCGGCTAAATGCATTCTTCGGTAGACAATGCCAAAAAAAAAAAAAATTAAAATTTTACCCAGATCACAATGTAGCTTTCTTATTTTCTTTATAGAAACAAAGGGGCACAATAAAAACGGAATTTGTCCAAAACAAAAACGTGTCTCTCACATAATTCTGTGGTGCGTGTTGCAAATGTAACATAATTAGTGTATCATTAATGTAAAATTAATATATTAAACTACAAAATATGAGAATAGAAAAGGAGAGAACTTGATGACAACTAGTGAGAGAGTATTTACCGTATATATACCGTCGACGAAATTTCTTTCGATCAAATTTCCGGATACGATCGCACAAATCACATTTCAAATGATATATGTGAAGCTAGGGTTGCCATAAAACCTCAAATAAAAAGAGAACATCCAAAATGTTCATCAAATACGGTTATAAATTATAGAAGTCAATTTACATTAAAAAACATTGTTCTTATTGTAAATAGTTTCAAAAATAAACGTGTATTAATTGAGTGTTCAGTACACATTATTTACACTGACTGATTTCTGCGTGCAATAACAGAATAAGGTTAAAAAATAATTAAGACGTGACAACTGTAATCCATTAAAAATTTATTTATAGCTGTGACTGTAACGTTGCTTGCCAGCGTGAAATGCCAGTATGCTTTCAGCTGCTAAAACAGATTTATCGCTTTTCGATCTTGATGTTACGAAAAATTTGATAATTTCGGTAGATGAAGTTTATCCGAGAACACTCTTAGCTTGTTTCAGCGTTTTTTTTTTTTTTTTACTTGCGCCTTTAAATGCAAAACTTATTAGCAACAGGGATGTAGGTTCCGCCGCCAATGTTAGTCAAATATTCAGCTTCCCAGTCATATCGATCTGAATGAAAACCTGGGTATTGGGGTTTCAGTGCCTCTGTATATAAAAACTTCAGGTTTCGGCATATTAAAAAAAAAAAATGTTTAATTATTTAACTCTAAAATTAATGACTTATCAGTTATCACAAACTTGCGTTATCGTCAGGCGTTATGTTTATAAAAACGGAACCCGAAGTTTTGATGGTTACCTTAGTGAACCTTTACCATTGAACCATGGGCGCCCTCAGAAAAATTTCTAGGGGGGGGGGGCAAAAATCGATTAACTTTCCAGGGGGGGGGGCAAACAATTTTTAGTAATGTTTTAATGTAGTTTTAATTTACTGTAGCGTATTTGTATGGTGAACGAACGGACAGGACATCAGCTTAGTTACTTTCTCTTGTTTTAATGTAGTTTTAATTTACTGTAGCGTATTTGTATGGTGAACGAACGGACAGGACATCAGCTTAGTTACTTTCTCTTTATTTTCTCTTTACTTTAATAAATTTTGTGTCTATTTTTGTCTAAACATTTTTTATCCAATCAATCCAGGGGGGGGGGGCAAGTGCTCCACCTTGCCCCTACCTGCGGGCGCCCATGCATTGAACTCTGTTGTTAAATTGTTGTATTGTTTGTCATTCGCATGCAAAGATGACCAAGGTCATGTTTAGAAGAATATTTTATGACACGGGAAAGTATTTAAGAAGGTCTCGATCGGTGACGGACAAGGCAAAAACCCGGACAAAAGCTATACTGCTGGAAAACCACCCGTTTGCCTAGAATAGCCTAAAAAGAGCACATGTCCAGGGAAACCCGGACTCATGGTGACCCTATGTGAAGCCCTCTATCAGAGTGACTCTTTGATATTAAGGGTCCCCTAGGGAAGCCAGTGTGTTGAAGATGACTAAGTCCCATTGTGAGAAGGGTCGGCTCGAAGACGACTTGGAACCAGAAGATCACACTATTACTGTCAGGGTCAGCATAGCGTATATAACGATTCCTTAAGAATATTTTTGTTAAAACGTATTGCGAGGATGGTAGGTAAAGGTGAGTTTTGTTCGACCTTCAATTTGTTTAACAGAGTTTTGAATTCATCATTACGCGTGCATGTGCTTACACGTTTTTAGTGTAGAAACTTGGGTAGTCTCAGTATAAGATCTGGAGAGGGAGTAGTAAATCAATTCATTTGCACCATCTAAAAGGGCGTCAACTGATTGACAATATAATAAGAGTAGATGTAGCCATTCTGCTAGTGGCATTTCTTTTGTAACCGTCTGACCGCAAGCACCATAACTACAGTACCAAATTCTTTCTGGACACCGTAATGACTTGTTAACCTTTGCTTCTTCTCAAATGAGCTTTCAGACAGGGTATCTGCCCCAGAAAGCATATTTGGAGCACTTCATATATTATATATGACTTATCTATGATTCATGTTGTGTATAATTTATTTAGTGGTTTTTGTGAATGAGGGTCAGCGAAACCAAGAACCGCCCCGGGCGTCATAAACTCTAGCTGCTCCACTGTCTCCAGGATCCCGAAATTTGGATTTCAGATGCTCTTCCAAAGCATCCACAATAGATTTCTTAAAAGTTGAGCTCCTCAACTATGGTCTGTTTAGACGTTTCTTGGATGTCTTTTCTTGGCATCCTTTATTTAGCCCTACATATTTCTAATTTGGCACTATTTATTTATTTATTATATTGACTTGACCGAAGCCTTTGTCACTTTCATCTAAGAGAATTTTTTTTTGGAAATCATGGCGAGAGTTATATGTGAAGCTTGAGCTTTTTGACGACAAGAAAAAAGCTGCTTTAAAATAGAATTAGTCACACTCGAGTCCTGTCTCAAAAATTGAACACAGGTAAAGTTGCAAATCAATACATCTTAATTTTTATTTCTTGTGCCTGAATTGAAATTGTTAACGCTGCTTTAAGATTTACTTGAGTCTTAAATTAAGCTTTTCCCCCTAATACTTCTTAAATTAAATTTTAGATAAATTTTTCATTGATTCGCTCATTTATTAGACTTTAAACTTAAATTAATTCTTTATGTAATTAAAATTAAATTAATGTTTAATTTCATCTTTGTTTAATAATAATCACTACAACAGACACATTTAATTCACTGAAATTTATTTTCTTCCAAATTTGAGATTGAGGAACATGAAAATAAAAACAATATCGAAAACTCAAACTATTGCAAAGTATTTCCTGTATATTTGTGTGAAACGTTAATTTGAATTTAGCAGATCTAAAAGTCTTTGTTTCAATATCAGCTTTATTAAATTAAACTTAAAATGCAAAAAATAAAATAAATTGCAACATAAGAACAGTCCTCATAATAATGTGACGTTTTCTAACTTAACTAAAACATGAGTTACCATCCTATTTTAAATTTTGACTTGAAACCGTTTATAAAATGCCCATACGAATATATTGGTATTAACATTTTCATTCAATTTTTTAACAGTCAAAATAATAGTAATACGTAACACAAGAATGTGCATTACTTGATCTGGACAAAACATGTCATTTTTATTCGTTAAAATTTAAAGCACATGATTGCATCCATAATTAACTAGAAGAAAAATATAATATAATATATTGTCTTCAAACCAACAAGATGTTTAAAAATAATAAAAAGGATTTTAAGATAATTAAAATCATACATCTTATTATATTCTGCACCTCACAATCCACCACAAATGACTATAAAGGAAATGTCATCGTTCTGCTGGTTAATGTATTATATTTTTTTTAAGGTATGATTAAGCCTCTACTCTTCCTGCCACAACTAGTGTGAATAAATTGAAATGAAATTAAATGTATCTATATTAAAATCTTTTATGTCACAACAAAAAAAATTAAAAGAAAAATAAAATGTATGAATATACATAAATGCAAAAATAAATCCAAGTACCATGTAATTAATGTAATAAAATTTTCAATTTGAATTTATTTTAACACCCACAATTTTCAGCCTATACCAAATCCAAATATGTCATCACCTTCAGAGCCTCATAGCTCAACACCATTTCATGTTGAAACTATGTAAGTAGTGAGGTATTTATTACTTGTTTTCAACTTAATCATGAAAGATAAGCTTGATCTATCTTTAATTCATGCAATACATATTTTCATGTTAAAAAATGACATTAAAATATTGACATAGAAATAGAAGTGAGTTTCAGCTTATCATATCCCTCAATATTATAAGGTAAAAAAGAAGCTACATATGTTTACAAGTTCACTTTGTTTCCAAAGAAATGTATTGTCATTACAAGTCGAAATATTATTTAATTTGTTCAAGTATTCAATTCACTACAGGGTTGAGCCATTAAAATAAATGTTAAAATATAAGAGAAATTTTCTTGCTATATGGAATGGATATGTTTCTTTAATGTGGTTATAAACAAATATAACTAATTCGTTTAAACTAATCTACCAAATACATTAAACCAAAACTTAGACAATATTTTATTTATTTATCTCAAATGTATGGGTCAAATGACATAATTTTAGAGTCTTAAATAAAACTTTTTAAAGAGAAAGACACATCTTTTTATATTGTTATTAGAAATATCTCTATAGTAAAAGATAATAATTAAAGTCTACGAGGGGTAAATGAGATATGTGGAGGTTGAATTTGTCATTTTCACTCCTTGTAACAGCCATAAAAATTTGATTTCATTAAGTAATTCACGTCTTCCCCACCTTAATATGATTTCCATTAAATTACAGGTAGCAGGGTAGCAGGGGCACTTCTCTAAACTTTCGCAATCAAATTTATTTTAAAATGTTGTGTTTCTCTTTTCATTACAAGGAAAAACACAAGGAAGAGAAAGGTATGGATTTTTTTTTTTACTAAAGACCTTACATGGCAAATGGTGTCGGTGGGCCGTTAATCGCCCCCCCCCCAGCACACCCTCACATGGGCCGACTCCGGGTCTCCCGCCGCCAGACCGCGCGGAAGCACGCCGGGAACCTCCCCCTGGCCTGGGGGACGCCCGGTCGACCGAAAACGCTGCATTTAAAGCGTTCGCAGTCGACTTTCATCGAGGGTCTGGGCGGGTTAGCTTTCACTCCGGAGGGAGGGTTTGGCGTTACCACCCCCCACCGCCAAGGGAGGGTTTGGCGTTACCACCCCCCCCACCGCCAAGGGAGTCTTTCCCAGAAAGACGGGGCGAAACGGTTGCCTAGGAGCGGTTTTCTCACGGTCGCTTAGCTAAAATCATCGGCATGGGTTTTACCCACCACCCAAGCCTCATACCCATCAAACAACAGCAAAAAGTAATCATGTTACGACGCTACTACTACCGTTGCGTTGAGAGTCCAGCGGTCGGTCGGGTTTTTTTTTTTTGCTTCTGAAGAATAGTACCACTCTACTAGTCTGCCATGCCACGAAGAGGCTAACCCCATGTGGACGCCCTCGAGTTGCGGAGACGTGTTTAATGAAAAAAAAAATCTATTTGTTCACAAGGAAAGTTTTCTATGAAATCTGATACTTCTTCTTCTTCTATATCTTAAGGGCCCACAATCAATTTATTGATCACTTTGGCTCCTACTGGAGAGGGGTCTGCTTCACACTAAGCATGCTTTAATTTTACAATGAATGGTGTGAAGTAGTTAAGTTCATTTTTAAAAAAAATCATGTATTATCATATTGCTTTGTAACAATTCCTTTCTCATGGTTTGTATTGTTGGATATTCCTTCAACAACTCATTAAAAATATTTTTAAAAAATTAAAAATATGTTTAATATAACAAGAAAAAATCTAAAGTCGATAGATTTTTAAAAACTAAATTATCTTCATTTTAATTATTTACTTTTACAAAAATGTATATGGCATGATAAATGCAAATTCAGACTTAAATATGAATACATTTAGAGGAGGCGGAACATTTGTGTGAAACTTAAAACATTTTATCCATATCAGAATGTTATCAACGATCCGCTACAAGTACCTTCAACTTCTTCATCTGGGTAATTTGAACTTTACTAAAACTTGATTGCTTTAATTGATATATTTTATATAATTAATGGTAAATTTATTTATACAAACAGATTTTAACTATAGCAAAAATTAAGCCCCTAGAATCGACTTCATTAAATATTTTGATTTAATTTTCCAAGAATAAAGGACGTGAATGAATTTGGAAGTTAAAGACCTGGACATTCACCTTTTTACACTTTCTTCCTGATTATAAAAATAGATAGCCTAATATATAAGGGATTTAACTATAATATATAAAACATATTGAATTTGTTGAATTAGGTTGAATTTTATAGTGTAGGCCTATTAAGTTAAAGTTAAAGAATTATGATTTTCAAAGTTAAAGCCATATTGTTCACCAAGATTCCATTAATTTTTCTCAATGTGTATTAAAGATACAATGTTGAGCAGAAGCCCACGCTAAAATTAGAAAATCCTACTGCGGAGAAAGTACCCAAAATACAAGAAGATGCTAGAACTATTTTGATGTCACTTATAAAAAGCAAACAACAAATTCATCTCCAAAAAAGTTCAACAAATCAACAGATAGCAGCACAAAATTCAAGGGGTAAGCCAACATGACTGCAACTCTCATTAAATGGTAATGCGCTAGGGCATATTGTTTGAAGTTTTTTCTATCTCTCCCATCTTTACCATTGAACTGCATATTTCTATGTCACAAATCTCTTTTTTTTTTTATATTCATTACATTTGAATATTGATTTAACACATTTAAATATTGATTTTTAACACATCTTTCCTCAGCCAATAATGGACAGCCACGTACATTTAGTGATGCTTCCATACAGACTGACATTTTGACACCTTTCCACCATCATGTTCATGAACTCTTGGTTATCATGACTGATAATGATCCAGGCAAACTTGAAGATGTTGAGGCACTCGTCTCTAACATAGTCAAAGAACACAGACAATTCACTAATTAGCTATAATTATATAACTTTTAGCCCTTGGTGAGAAATAATAAAACGTACCAGTAAATTAAATGTTATTAAACTATAATGTATGCACAAAAATGTGTTTTCTGTTAAAAAAATTAATTTTTATTCCATGTTTTCATTTACCCAATCCCCCTTAAGTACACCTTGCATTCTCTTAGTTCATATATTTACACATGCCTAATGTAACACTATTTTTTTATGAAGGAAACTGGATTTTTATCTTCTTTTGTTACATGGTTACTAGTTTGTCTTTCTAAGCTCTTGAGAATAACATTAGAGCTCATAGATGAGACAATTAATTAGAAGTATAATCTATTAAAAAGTTGCATAAGTTACATTGATGTTCCTACATTTGGCAATTACTCTAAATCAGACTATAAAGTTTAAAAGTTAATACTTGTGCAATTTGCAAAAAGGAGGTGGGGGAGGTTTATGGCAAAGGAAGCGCAGGTATGGCGGTGACAAGGACTTGCTGCATGACTGAGTGTATGACTTTGGATTTTAAAATTCTCAGCTTGTTGTGTTGTAACCTTATTTTATACACCAACACACAATTTCATTAATTTTTATATTATTCTGATTTTAATAATAGCTTTTAATAATAATACAAAAATATATTTATATTTTTTAAATCTATTTTTTCATGTTTTCTAAAATATGTATTTTTCTAGTTTGAATCTTCCCCCCCCCCTCCCGTGGGGTGGGAATATTAAAATAACTGTTTCATGAATGGTTCTAAACCATACAAAATTAATAATTGAACAAAATATGGATTTTGCACACATTAAAAAGCTAGCTGGAACAAGTATAGTTATACCACTGCAACAAACCTTAGAGTTTATATTTTTTTAAATTGTGTCATTAAGTGTAACCAAGAGTCTAGTAAGGTTTACCAAACTGATCCCAAATCAGTGTTAAAATTAGTATTTAATCATGTAACAGTTTATTTTCTTTAAAATAAATAAGTATTCTTCTATTTTAAACAGCAGCAGTCATTTTTTTTACTTGGATCATTTCATTAATTTTTTATGTGCATACATTTTTAACTGGTTTTAATTACTTGTCATAGCCATTAATGTTTTGGGGCATTTTTTTTATTTCATAATTTTCCTTTTTTTTTCATTTCTATAAAAAAAATGTGGTTGGAGTTTTCAAAGTTTTATTATGCTTTTTTATTTTTGGTTATTATTATGTCTGCATTTAATTGTCCTAACTTTGTCCATTTTATTACAAGCTATTATGGAAAGAGAATCATGGAAGTTCAGCTGGAGATTATGATTTGTTTTGTGAAATTGTTATTCTTTTGTGTGGATACTTTTCTTGCAAAAACAATTTTGTATGGAAAATTACTTAGATTTTTTTATTCATGCTATAATATTGATGTAAAAGATAATACTTATTCTCACTGTAACTGTAGTGTCTAGATCAGTGTTTCCCAATCTTTTTTTGTGCCATGCCCCACCTAAGCCTTTCTAAAAAATCTTATGTCCCCCAATGTATCATAAAATAATCATATACATAATTTTTAATTTAAAAAAAAAGGGACTTAAATGGTAGGTAGTTTTAGGAAGAAATCACTAGGAAATTGGTGAGGAAGCATAAGTAAGCTTTCAAAACATTTAATGGAGAGCTGAAATTCAAGTACGAAATAATGTTAATGAAAGATTTTTTCTATATCATTTTAATTATTAGTAATTATTTATTATTTAAATTTAGTGAGATTTTTGTGCTTGATGCTTGCTGCAAAGAGATTTTATGTTAGGTTCCAATTTAGTTTGCTTCAGACTCAAGTCTCCCCGTTGTATTATATCTAGCCGATTTCTTTTATTGTTTGTTTTTTTTTTTTTGTTTTTTTTTTATTCAACAAATCATTTATGGCACCAAATCCACATTCAGCTAAATATGAAGATGTAAACAGTAGCAATGGTTTTCTTGTTAGGTTCCAATTTAGTTTGCTTCAGACTCAAGTCTCCCCGTTGTATTATATCTAGCCGATTTCTTTTATTGTTTGTTTTTTTTTTTTTGTTTTTTTTTATGCAACAAATCATTTATGGCACCAAATCCACATTCAGCTAAATATGAAGATGTAAACAGTAGCAATGGTTTTCTTGCACATTTGGTTGAATTTGGATATTTAATTTCTGTTTCCTGCGAGTTCTTCCTAAAAATAGATATTTGAAATATCAGAGAAATCCACTAACATTAGCTGCATCATATAAGTTGGAAAATAAAGTTGTTTCAAATCAGAAAATTTTTCTTATAAATTACCCGATAGAATTTTCAGATGATCGACAATAACAAGTATAGCGATATCAGTCACTTCACATTTTTGGAGCCAATAAAACTTTTCAAAATTTTTGTTTTAACTATTTTTCTGACATAATTCAATAAAGGTAATAAAAACAAATATCTTCGCTTTTAAATCGACAAGAGTGTTATTTGTTCCTTGAAGTTGGCTATTTAATATATTTAGTTTTCAAATATATCGGGTAAATAACTGACAAATGCTCTACCATCGACCGTTAACAAATACCTCACATCAGGTGTGTCACTTTAAAAAATCACAAGAGTATCAATTGTTCCATAAATCTTTTCAAGCAATTCCCTTTCGAAAGCCATCATACTTCAGTGCGAGTTAAAAGTGTCCATAGTCTGCTTTTGTTCTTCATATTTGGCATTTGCTTTAATAGCGTTGATACACTTTATAACTGAATTTAGTACTTTAACAGGTGAGATGTTTTTAGCTCCTAATTGTTCTCTATGAATAGCACAATGCACAAGTAGCATTTCTGGATTCTCGTCTTCCATCAATTTGAAGCAGCCATTTAATTTTCTTGCCCATCATATTAGGAGCACCATCTGCAGCACAAGATATTATATTTTTCATTTTTATATTATTGATATCTAAGTAATTTTTAGCTTTTATATATATATATANATATATATATATATATATATATATATAGGCCTATATATATAACAAAAAAACTAATAATGTAAAAGCAGACACAACATACCATGGATTTTGATACCAAAGATTGAAAACAATACTGTAAGTTAATATGTGATCCTTTATGAATATTTAAAAAATATTCATTTATGAGAATGGAAATAACTTGTGATTATTGATAGTGCACAAACAGTTGAATCCACAGCTCTTTGGAAATTCAGTTAAACTAAGGAAAATAATACTGGATGAAAGTTCTGGTAAAGTGTAGTGTCATTGATTCCTCTCATGCATGAAGTGGATTCGCTTTTCGTGGTGAGACAGAACTCACAGATCTGCTTGTTTCACACTATCAACACATTAGCAACTACTTTGGTATTGTAAAGTTAATGATAGAGTATGATAATTTTTTTAAATTTTAGAGTTCGAATTTTGCAAATCAAGTTTGAAGAAAACCCTATAACTTGTCAACTACATGTTGTGAAGAAATTGAGTTAAGTAGGCCTTCTATGTACTTTAAAAGAAATTATCTTACACCGACCAAAAGATTGTTGTGCTGATATATGTTTCTTTTACCTTACGAGGACAAACCCAAAAACAAAAGAAATCAAAATTAAATCTGGAGAGCCCCTTTAAACATATTTTTAAATATGTAGGCCTATTTGTACGATTAAAAATGGCTCCGAAATTTTGGAACGTTGCAGTAGGTGAAGACCTGTTGAGTGACATTAACATTACGAGATAGGCTTAATTAGCGAGGCGGGAGGGGGGCATTTTAGAATGACTTGAGGCCTGTCAAAAGACTTTATACGACTCTGACCCCCCGGTGTCACAAACCCTAGCTACTTTATTCTGCCCGCCTCTCCTCGTGTTCAGATATGACATGCTTAGTAGTCAAGTGCAGGGATCGGCAGACGTTTTTTTAAAGAGGTCCGGATAAGAAGATCTGGTCGGGCTCAGGGGGCTGGATGGATTGAAACAAATTCAAGTTGGCCTATATGTGTGATCGGTATATCTCACAAATGTTTCTTTTATAAAAACGGCATTTTTAAATATTTAAGACACACACTTTTCATTGTAACATTGCAAACTAAGAAAGAAATGTGTGTTTTTTTCTGAAAGATTACATTAATTTAATTGAGACTCCAAAATAAGATATTATTAAATGGAAAAAAAAAAAGAATTTGAACCGCACAATCGTCTCTTTCACATCAGTGATATTTATGAAGTTGGTGCTTTTCTGACACAATGACATTTAGATTTTGGGTTCAAAGTTAGCACTATCATCAAAACTGTTCACGTGCAATTGCTCAGTCGTCACAAGATGCGGCTGCTCTGTGGTTAGATGTTAGTTGTTTGATCTTTGACCAGGTCTTCTCACACAGGCAGGGAGTGTCAAAACTGAAATGAAATCACGAACAAGGCCATTTTAATAAGCAAATGGACCACCTCGGAGCCACTCATTGTAAAAGTCTATCAGTTTTCCTTCTCTGTAATAGTCTCCTGCCAGATTTGATCAGTTTAATTTGAAGCCCAACTGGAAGCTCCTCAACAATTCTATCAAACGTGTTTTGGAAGATATGTTTTTTTCCCCACTGGCACCGAGATCGGACAATCGGTCATGAAACTGTTTTCCCTTGGAGTTTTGGTTTTCACTCTTCATTTCTATGTCATTTGCATATTTTCTAGGTGTCCCGCCCAGAGCAGCCTGCCCTATTTTATTCTGCTACTAGCATGTTACAATCTACACAATTTTTGGATGATTCGTATTTTCCATCCATATTCAATTTTTTGCACATATCTATACTGAAGAACTTTTCTCTCCTTTGTAGACTATTTGTTTAGGGTACCGAGATCACTGGCGTTCACACTTCATTGCCACTTGCCTGAATAATGCTAATAGTGGTGTATATAATTTTCTTTCCCTTCTTTCTTTAAAAAAAAAAAGTTTTACTCTTGAGTATTTTGTAGATAATAAATTTCAACCCTCGGGCCGTACCTTGCCGACCCTCGGTTCCATTGCAGTGTTTCCATGGTCTGCGGAAGAGTCTGGTTTCTGAAAATAGTTTTGATATTTTTCACAACTTAGCAGCAATTATTGCTGTAAGTGAAGCGCTTGTTCTCACAGCTCAACAAAAGTTCATCACTGAACACTTGAATAACTTACTTGACCGTTTCTTGTTTTAGTTTCTAAAATAAAAGATCAGATCTTGTTGGTTCAGACATCCATTTATTGCATCGAAGACTAATTTGATTTCCGCTTTCCGAGATTAGATTTTGGATCTAGCTGCGGCCGAAGGATTTACCATGACATCACCGGCAACTATTTTGGAGAGATCTTAAAGCAGAATATCCAAAACTTGCTAAACAAAAATCCTTAATAGTACACATCCCGTACACTTGAACCCCCGCGACACTGACTTGTCGGCCATGAGCAGTACTAAAAGACAACATACAGGAACAGAATGTGTTTTAGTGCTCTATAGCGTTTTAAATCAACTCGAACCACGATTAAAGTTGCTTGTAAATAAAACAGCACGCCCACCTTTGTTTTATATTCCCTATTTAGATTTAAGTTATGTAGAACTGTTGTGTTTTTATTCCTCTTAATTTTTAAACAGCCATGACAGAAAAACTAATTAAATTAAAACAGCATTAAACGGTGATAGATGCCAGAGATTCATACCGAGTTGGCTGATCACGGAGTAATGTTTTTCTCTCTTTCAAATTACATATTCAATGTCAGATAATAATGAGAAAAATAATAAATCTGTCACCTATCCCTGGTACAGTGGAAAAATATCAGCGGCGGTCAGCCAAACTTTAAAGTTTGGGTCTAGAATCTAGAGTAAGTGCCTATATATCAGCCAGTTATCGTGTACCGTAATGCAGGGATCGGCAGCATCTTGATGATATTTTACCAAAGTAATTTTATTCAGGATGTCAACAACCAATAAGTAATAAGTCTTCCTCATAAAATTTAAGCCTCATCTTTTAAAGGCTCTTATAATAATACTAGTTATAGCCTGCCCCCCCCCCCCAAATTGCGTGAACTTCCCATCTACTATCTACTATTGTCAACAACCAATAAGTAATAAGTCTTCCTCATAAAATTTAAGCCTCATCTTTTAAAGGCTCTTATAATAATACTAGTTATAGCCTGCCCCCCCCCCCCCAAATTGCGTGAACTTCCCATCTACTATCTACTAAAGTTATTTGACAAAACGTGCATTCAAATAACGCCTTTTATTCGAATCCTAGTTAGTGCGGAAACCCCCTGCCCACTTGTTTTTTCAGGTCCGCTAGAAACATTTAATTTACGCCCAAGAACTATATTAATATTTCTGTCATTCCCCTTCTACATCTCAAATTATGTGTTACATCATAAATTGAAATCATATCCGCACGACGCAAGAAAATAATACTCAACAAACGCACTTGCGGTATTTTTAAGTATCTCATTTAGTGCAGTTATCGAAATGCTATTTAGCGCGCTTTGAGCTCAGCATTACGCTGCACTTTCTTCCATACCAAGAGAATTATGTGTTTTGATTTCAATTTTTTTTAAATTCCTCGTGCCAAGGAAAATCGCCATCCTTATATTACGTATGAGGGTGGAGGGATGTTTCAACTGAACGAAATAGTTAGGTCACACGCAATGAAACATACGATGGACTACAGTAGACAATCGCCCTACCAGCTATTTATATTATGGTCTAATGTCACAGACAATTGTTACAATTGGATGAGTTGAATTTCAAAACAACGCAGCTTTACTTATTGGTAATGCATGGGCTGTTTTTTTTTTGTGTGTGTGTTTTTTTTTTTTTTTTTTTTTTTTTTTTTTTTTTTTTTTTTTTTTT
>CAXITT010000639.1:365633-384678 GCA_964033795.1 Lymnaea stagnalis | reverse complement strand
CCCCCGGAAAGGTTTTTTTTTTTTTTTTTTTTTTTTTTTTTTTTTTTTGAGGTTTTGTAACAGATAAAAGTTTGATCATTAGTTGTCATTAGCAAGATAAGGATGCCTCTCTTGGTGATCACACACACACAAAAGAAAAATTCACGACACATGACACTGCTTGCATGTATGTATCATAAACGTTATCGAGATTGAATTAAAGTTAATTTGCAGTTTCAGGAGAAATGAAGTTAATCCTTATTAAACTAAATAAGTCTCCCTTATTTGATATACAAATCAACCCCATTGAAGTGTATTAAAGGGGCGGATCCCTTTAAACTTATATCTAAGCTCTTCTGAGCTGGAAGGGAAAATTGAGATGCACAGGATAGCAGCATGAGATGGTAGCATTTTGTGACCATTTTTATAAGCTAAGTACATATTCTGAGCGATTTTAATATGTTCTTTTGAAGATTATATCACAGTGTATGATAAAACCAATTTTATGATTGGTGCAGTTGGTGAAGTAGAGGAGGAGCTTATTCAGCACAACAACATCAATACAAATTGAATGTTAGCATGAGATTTAAACAAATGAAGTAACGCTTTTTGCTTATAGTACGATATTTTCTATCATATTCTGGACTTTGGAAGGTTGCTAATAAATTTCTCGTTGCATTCTTCACACAATATGGTTTTAATGTTGTCGTCAATATTAGCTCAAAGAAACCGCATATAAATACGAACTCTGACAAAAAGGAGTCTGTTAATTTAGCCCACCCTAAGCACCTAAGACTAATTGACGAGTAAAGAAGTGACACCTCCAAAATTCTAGTTAAACAATCATTTAATTTTTTTTTTTTAAAAAGACAGCTGATGTATCTTTCATAGAGGGCCGTAAAATTTGTTTAGGAATTCTTATAATGGGAAATGACAGGAGGGCGGTCTTAGTGAGTTTAGCGCCCATAGGGGGCGGTTCCTGGAAAATTTGTGAGAACCACTGGGCAACCGTAAGTCCCTAAGCTAGATATTAAAGTTACAATGAGTAACAATGACTAGTGGGTTAAGCAATATTGTGAGTATGACAACAATTAGTAAAAGGTTTCTGCGATATTTCAAAACCTTTTTGAAAATAATTAGAAATAGCCTAATGGATTTCACAGATTTTAGTTTAGCTGAGTGACATTTGGCTTAATTTCAGGATAAAGTTATTGCAGAATGTGTGCATAAATGTAGGACTACGCACTTTCAGGCGAAAACTCAAACGAGCTTCATGCAGTCTTAAGAAAAACCAACAAAATTTAAATCCACCCCCCGCCCCAACGTTGAATTAACTGAAACTAAATGTTACAGGAAATTCCCTTACCTAGCGGGAAATCCCGAAACTACAAGATTCAAACATGGCATCATTACCAGAGGGTATCCAACTGAGCAAGGTATGTAAATTGGTTTTTAAATTTGAAATTTAAGCATGTGTATATACAATTTTTGAAGAGTTCATGTTTGATGAGTTCCGGCATGCATTTTGCTATTTATTACTTCAAATTAGTGGTCTCTACGTGGCCGCCAAAAATCTATGAATCATTAAAAGTTAGTAAAAGCTTTGAAAGAAAAAAGGAGCATGTTAATTAATGTTAATAATTGATAAGTTCGTTGTGTGGAAATCGAAACAGAAACTTATACAAAGTGAACACGAATTATTAAAATAAAGGATAACTTTAAACTATATATTTTGAGAAGTAGAGATTTTTAAATAGTTTTCATATTTAATGTTTGAGTTGCAATTTCATTCATGACATAAAAAATGTCGCTAACTAGGCCTAATTTGGGGAAAATTAAGTTTTATTTTTTTTTCCTTTCCAAAAAATTACCCTATTCAACAGAGCTTTTTAAAATATTTTTTTAACCAATATATCGTGGTAAGGGCACTTTCCTTCTATATGAATGTGGTCGTGATCTGAATACCCTAGAGAACCTGTATACTAGAGCTACTGAGCTTAGAAATTCAGCGCAGTGAACTAGAGGGAAATTTTTACAGTTCTAAATCTTATATTCTTAAAGTGTATCAAGGGAGAGAAATCCAACTAACCACCTGACTCCCTCGACCCAGAATTCAGGAGCTGTAACTCAGTAACTCCGTGTCATCAACTCAGACGCGAACATATAGGTCAGCATGAAGTGAAGAAGAATAAATCGACCGAAAGAGAGGGTCACTTGTGACGACACACAATTATGCTGCAATCTGACAAACCTTATGGATTTGCGAGTGGAAAGAAAGTCTCTAAAAATATACAGTGAAACTTTAAATAGCGGGCCTTGAGGTAGCTCTGTCTCAGGCAATGCGAAAGTCATCTCCGGCATGGATCACTATCTTAACCCCACCCCTTTTTTAAATGAGCGCAAATCCTTTCAAAAATGAAAGGGTCAAAGGTTTCTGTGGGACAAAATCGTGTTTTTCCTTGAGAATATCACAAGTCATGGCGCGCTGTCACCGCGTTATATCACGAATAGGGTTTGACACAAACCTTCTGCTTTGCCATTCACTCTGTTACTGCGCGTGTGAAAATCCGTATGAACGTGTGTTGCAAGTCTATTGTCGGCAGATTTGCCATGCGAATGAGAAATACGAATGAACGGTGGGTACTGTGTGCAAAATTTTGAAACGCTTAGAGACGTTAAGACGATCAAATGGAGACAATGGATTTATGGGCATGCTTATATAGGTCTACATAATATATATCGTTTAGACGTTCATAACAGATTTATCAAAACCCGAAGGCCAAGTGTTCTCGTATGTGTGTATAAACCGAATGAAGAATACTTAGCACAATAACAATCTCGCTTAGTCTCATAATTGTTATTATGTGGGTTATAAAGCCTAACTACCTGTAAATATGTGCATTAGCCCCCCCCCTCCCCACTAATTTCTTTTTATTTTCAAAGTGAATATGTCTTCTTTGTTTCAAATTATTTTTCATCACAATTCTGGCTGAAGTTGCGAATCTCTAAAAATAACAGCCCCTTTACTTTAATTCCATCGGTTGTGTTATTTATAGGTTTCAATGTAAGCTACAAAGATTGTTTTTAATAACAGTGTAAAATAGGCAGTATAGTTTTAAATGTTATAAAACTTTTGTTTTTCTAAATACAAATTACATCAATCAATTTCAATAACAATCGGAAGGTTAAGAAGCTCAATAAAAACTTAGCTCAAATTCTTATTATTGATATTATTTTGCCGGACGGCGTTGTTTCAAGCTGTATCTGTGCATCCAACATCTGGTGGGTCGAATTGTTTGACGTGTTGGGGCTGTAGTATGCGGGTTGGCCATATTCCTGCTTTAAGACTTGCACACACACCATGTTGACATGTGTCATCTGGTCATAAACAGCCAGACACTGGAGTCCTTTAAAACCGATTTAAAAACACATCTATTTCGCAAACACCTTCTGGGGTGATGCTATCTACCGTCTTTTTTCAGTTAATGTACATCGCCTTGTGTTGCTTATGGTTGAAATGGGATGAAAGATTTTGACTGGGTATGCTCGTATGTATCTTTATATTGTTGCGTCTGTTTTTTAAATGTGGTAAATTTTAGGTTGTTTTTATTTCTCTTTTTAATATGGTTGACTTTGTACCGCGCTTCGAACTTTTGGGGATGAAGCGTGTTTTTCAAAAACTTGATTATTATTATAAATTTTGCCTGTAAAGTAAAAACTGTTTTAAAAAGTTTTTGACAAAAATTTCAGACAAAGCTGTCAGTGCTGTCATCCGTGACGTCCCCGGTCTTACTAACGCCCCCCCCCCCAATCTTGCTACCACACCAAGCCCCGACCCTGTTAGTTAGACAATTGAAACCCCACATCTTGTCAACCATTGAGCTTTATTAATTATAAATTGTTCTCTAGATGTAGCCTGTCTAAAGTTGAACAGTTTTGAATGAGAAATAGAAATGTAATTCAGTCAGCATATGTGATATTTTTATTATTACACTAATATTTTTTCTCATATTCTGTCTATTTCCAGATTAATCCTAAATATTTACACACAAATTCAACCAGTCATGTATGGGCTTTTGGAGCTTTTGCAGAATTAATTGGTAAAAAAAAATAGCCTGTCTTTTCATTACTAAATCACAGAGATGTTTTTGAGGCAGGAATTGGATTATAGAATACACATCACAATAACAATCGTATCAAATATCCCTTTCTCTTTTTAGGGAAAACAAATTTGAATTTCAAGTAAAATTAAAATTATATCGTGTTGATTAGTTTTATTGGATTGGGCGCTATAATATGAATTTTGAAGTTTCAAATATGAAACTAATTTAAATATAAAAGTCTTTTGAAAATTTGTAATTTACTTCCCAATACATTATTTTTGTGTGTCATGTTTTTGTATTACACACAACTTTAAAAATCTCATGTTGTGCACCTGACTACAGATAATGCTTCATTTTTTTTTCTACAGACAATGCCTATGATCCTGATGTTGGAGCATCCAGTCTGATAATAGATATGCAAGAAGTAGGAAATATGCCTTGTCTAATTTTTTTGGATAATGGAGCAGGCATGGACAAAGAAAAATTAATAAAGATGCTAAGGTTTAAAAAAAAACTATTTATCATGTGTTATAAATTAATAAAACACAAGAACATTTTTAACTTGAATCAAGATACAAGAGACAACTTTAAAAAAAACCCACATAAATAACAGAAACAAAAACTAAACAATAAAATGAGTCCAATAAATACTGAGGAAACCCTGTGCATGCCTTCCCTCTTTGATTCAAGATTTTAAATATTTTGTGCTTTATTTATACCAATCAAATCAGGGTGTCACGGGCTGATAATATGATTTTCATCTTTCAATATTCACCGCTATACTCACAGCTGATAACTTTCAAATCATATTGTTGCAATTGATTGTTTTAGATATCAATAACATTTGAAAAACATTTATTGATATCATTATGTAATGTCTGAATATTACAAGTGCTGAAACTTATCAATAAAAAGAAAATTCCTTTCAATTCCAGATTCTCTTTTGCCTTAAGCAATGTAAAATGTTCACTCTTTCATCCCCTTCATTAGAAAGCCTACATAAAGCAAAACTTCTCAATAAATGTACACATCAATAATTATTCAGCATTGGCTCACTAAAACAGCTTTATCTACGACACCTGACGCCAAGTTTAAGTTGCTTAAATGAAGTGATTTTTCATAACTGATGTTTGCTGTTAGCTGTACAAATAACTGAAATAATTTGTTATAAGCACACAAAATTTAAGCTAATATTGACATATCAAGTGGAGGGTACATAAGACTGAAGTCAAAACATTTTGCATGTTATAAAACCCTTTCTTACAGCCTACTCACCTACTAATGCAATCAATAATGATACTTGCTCACATTAATTACACCATTTTTTTTATTGCCTGTTTAAAATGTGGTGTGAGAAGGCAATTTATGGGGTGGCAAAGAAGAATGTAGGCCTATATTGCGATTTTTTTTTTTTAAATTTTAAAATGATTTGCTACTTTTGTGGAGGATGTGAGACTAAGTAAAATAATTTGTGTCATTGAGAAGGCAATTTATGGGGTGGCAAAGAAGAATGTAGGCCTATATTGCGATTTTTTTTTTTTTTTTAAATTTTAAAATGATTTGCTACTTTTGTGGAGGATGTGAGACTAAGTAAAATAATTTGTGTCAAATATTTTTCCTCATGTCAATAGCTGGCTTTGATAAATATTAATTTTAAAAAATAAAATAAACTTGATTTAGTCAGTTTTTAATTTGCCTCTCTTCCAAAACAAAAAAACAAACATTGGGTCATCAATCATTGATTTCACATTTATTCCTGACCTGCATGAATCCTTTTCTTTTCCATTTCGATCTTCTTTGCCCGATTTTCGAGTACTAAAACTTTTTATACACTATTTATTTCTATACAGGGATACCTATTTAATTTTTTTTTTAATGATACTGAATTTTACTTTTATATTTTGTTTGTTAATACTTAGAACATATCAAATCATGTAAATTAATCAAGTTTACTTTATTTTTCAGCTTTGGATTCTGTGATAAAGGCATCTATAACAGAAGAGAATCACACAAACCTGTTGGCTTATATGGCAATGGTTTCAAATCTGGCTCCATGCGCTTAGGAAAAGATGCACTGGTATTTTCAAGATGTGAAAAAAGTGCTTGTGTTGGATTCCTGTCTCAAACCTACCTTGAGGCAATAGGAGCTGACTCAATTATTGTACCCATACTAGAGTATAGTCTGCCTGATTATATCCTTTGTCAGATTTTGTTCCCTACACAGAAGTTGTTACTATTATTATTTTTTCTTGTTTTTTTATATTTTTTGTTACAACAATATCTTCATTTCATCAAGTACAATAAATGTTAAAAGGTTTTTATTTTGAAATATATTAAATTTTAGATGTCTATAATCCAATTTTTTCCAAACTTTTCATGTTGGCTACATACTTTTTCAACATAAATCAATTTGTGAGTCAGTAGGTCGGTTTTACCAGTATAGTTTTCACTGGATAGCTTTTAAAGTTTTCTTTAAAAATTTTGAGTCCATTTTTTCACAAATATTTGCAAAATAATCTTGAACTCTGGTTTTGATATAAATAATTTACCAAATGCACCACTTTGTCAATAATTTTTCTTAATCTGTTTCTAATTATTTTTACGCTTAAATGCATGATAGTTGATAGGGTAAGGATACTTTTCATGTGACAGACCTAAACCCTGCTGGCGACACACTGCTGTGTCGCAACACCTAGTTTGGAACGCACTGTTATAATCCAAGACTGGCCTAATTATATTTCCTAATATTCTTATGTTATATCATATAATTATACTTTTTTTCCTGGGAATGCCAGACATTTTTATCATACAGAGAAAGGAGGTATAAATTGGATGAAACAAAAAAATAGGGCAACAGAAGAGAATTATTCAGTAATTTTTAATTTGCTTATGAAAGAGAAATCTTTCAGATATTTTTAATTGTGTTTAATGAGATACATTGTAAAAGGCTTTAAAGGTTTATTGATAACTATTATATTTTTATATCATCTTTATATAGTAAAACAAAGCATTTTTTTTTTTTACTGTAGTAAAGAGACTTTTTTCTCAAATGGATTTATTTGGCTACATATTAGTATACAAAATCAATAATTTTGAAAGCCACCCCCCCCACACCCACTTTTTTCCTCCTCTCCCATAAATTGATTGGTCATCAATAATTAATTTCTTCTATATCTTAAGGGCCCACGATCAATTTATTGATCATTTTGGCTCCTATGCATGTAGATGGGATTTGCAATGTTTCTGTTACTGGTGTTGATGAGGAAATCTTTTACTTTAGATAGGCTACATCTAGAGAACAATTTATAATTAATAAAGCTCAATGGTTGACACGCATAGCTTCTTCCTTCTATCTTCTTTGCACTGATTTCAAGTCTTCTAGTGAACTAGTAGTCTACTATATCTTACCCTCACTTTTTCACAACTTTGTGATCTTTTGTGATACTGTGTCAATGGAACTTGTTGTTTTATATCTACAAGAGATGCAGTTAATAAATAATTTAAATCTACCAATGTGATACGATGTTGTGAAAGAAATATGAGCACCTTAACACAATTATACTAAAACGCAACAACAATCGTCAGTGTCACAACAACCTTGAAGCTATTTTGCAGTACTCAGAGTTTAAAAGTGAGGCGTCATTAAAAGCAGAACTGAATGCATTGAAATCTTCAGTGACTGGAACCAAAATCATTATCTTCAATCTCCATAGGTAAATTTTAGATTTAGTATTTTATAGATTAGGGAAATTTAAATAACTTCCTCACATAAAATGTATCTTTAAAGTTTAGAATTGGTTTCCAAATTTATCTTTAAATTAAGTTTAAAATAAGTAATTTTGACAGTTTTCTTTAACACATTTCAGTAATAACATTGAAATAAAAAATTTTCATGCATATGTGCCTCATAAACTTTCTGAAATAATAATAGATTTGTCTCTTGACCTATGGTGCAGCTGATCTGATATGATGTGTTTTAAAATTTATAATTATTTGAGATAGTTACAATATGGAATTCAATTAATGATTTAAAAAATTCAAATATGCAATTTCTATTTTCAAATATTCTAGTATATTTATGATCTTTATTAAGAAACAATAATTTTTCAAATCTAACTGGTCAAAACTGCACTGTAACCTTTATTATGTGAAACCCACTTAAGACTCTTAAGAATAAATCAGACCCCCTAGTGGCCATCTTGCATCCCTGTTTACTGTAAAATATATTCTAATAAGTAAAAAGTAATCTGAAAATGTGTCTTTCAAAAATGTGGTTATTCTTTGCTATGGACCATGGATGTTTACCAGGACATTCATGTGTTGTACCTGGACATTCATGTGTTCAGAAAAGGAGATTCATTAAGACTCATTCAAATTAAAATTTAAAATAAAGCTTAAAATAATATTCTTTATTCTCATTATCTGAAGGCTTCTTATTTCTATAATGGTCTTTTTTAAAAAATAAATTCTTCTAATTATAGATTACAAAGTGGTAAAGGAGAACTTGATTTCCAAAGTGACCGTAAAGATATTAGATGTCCAGATCCCTATATGGAAGATACAACTAATTTTGATAATCGACCTATAAATGACACACCTGAGTATAAGATCTCACTAAGAGTAAGTCTTTGTAAATAATTTGATTAATTCCTGTTTAAGCTTATAAAGTTCTTATCTTAAGTAAACACAATAGCCATCTTATATGATAAAGTGATGCAATCATTTTTCAGGTGTACTGCAGTATTTTGTATCTGCGTCCAAGAATGAAAATAATCATAAGAGGACATCCTGTTAAGTCAAAATATATTTCCAAAAGGTTGTGTCAAACAGAGGACAGTAAATATAAACCATCTTGGATGGTAAGTTCCATATCTAATTGTATTGTGGGGGATGAAATAGTTTTAATCTATAGTAAATGATAAAAACTACATAAAGAAACCACACCAAAATGTAGCAAGTAAAAACTAGGAAAAAATATGTTTTTAAATTTTTAAAACTTTCAGTTAAGATAAAATTGTATTATGAATTAATTATGGCTTCGATTTTTTTTTAAATTAGTGCGAATGTCCCATATTAATACAGTGAAGGATTTAAATTTCAAAAAATGAATGACCAATTAATTATGTAATGGAAAAATACCTTCAGTTAAACTTCTTGTTAGTGGAATTAAATATATCAGTTTGTATATTTTTAGAAACGAAATGACAAACCTATTGACATAAAAATTGGATTCTCATGTGAAAAAGAAAGGAAAGAAAACTACGGCCTAATGCTTTATCACAAGAACAGGTTGATGAGAGCCTATGAGAGGGTGGGATACCAGAGACAGGTAGTATTGTAAATAATGTATGTTTATCATAATTATTGAATCTAAGAGTAGAAACTAGTACTGAGAGCAAAACATTTCTGAATTGAAATTAACAATTTTACCTTGTTTATATTTTAAAAATCAATCCATTATACAAATATTTTTTTTGTCTCACCAGGCCAATGAAAGAGGTGTAGGAGTGATAGGTGTTGTAGAGCTGGACTTCATCACACCAACACACAACAAACAGGACTTTAACAGAGATAACCACTTCAAGTATTATTAAGATCTTATGCATAGTTTTCAAAATGTATAAGCCAAATTATCTGTGTCAAAGTACTGCTTCAGAGCTCCATGGGTTTTTAATTAGTTTTTTAAAATTTATTATTTTATCTCTATTTAAATATAATAATTGTTATCAACATATCATACCATAATTAACTACTATCAATGTCATGCATGCTAACAAATTGACTTCCAGTGTTTAAATGGCATCACAACAAGACAGAATAAACATCTTTGACACTTTGTCCTCAGTTCAATTATGGCAGGACTAGCTGGAAAATTAAATGCTTACTGGAATAGCCAAAAGGAAACACAAAATATTGATGTAGGGTAAGTATTTATAAACATTTATTAAAAAATTGTTCTGTGTACAATATTCTCCATTAATGTTATCTTTACTATTACATGTAAGACATTGAAATTCTATTTCATGAACTTATTCTATATTATTACAACAAAAGCTAAGCCAAATGATGCATTGACGCCTAATTTTACATTT
Source organism: Lymnaea stagnalis (assembly GCA_964033795.1). NCBI lineage: Eukaryota > Metazoa > Mollusca > Gastropoda > Lymnaeidae > Lymnaea > Lymnaea stagnalis. The sequence goes on along the minus strand of CAXITT010000639.1, from coordinate 374,504 downwards.
AATATTTGTCACTTCTGCAGGAGCTGTATTTTCAAATATTTTTCTTGCAACTCATTTTTTAAAAATATAGCAACTAAAAAAGTAGACAAAAAACTATATTTTTGCTTTCAATTGGAGAATATGGTTAAGAATATGGGATCTTACTTGATTTGGAGTTGTTCAAGTTTTTGCCACTAGACAAAGACAGATTCAAAAGTTTGGTTAAAGAGAAAAAAAATTAATTTAAAATAACAAATAAGGGAAGATGTGTGTAATGGCCAGTCTGGTGTTGAGGATGTGGGTTTGGCAGAAGCATTAAAAATATGAACGTTGGTAACTAGAAGGGAAAAAGAAAATAATCAGAAGTGGGTCAAATAAAGAAATATTTAGTTTTAAATTATTTTATTTTTACACTATACTGGTAATACAACTTCACTCTTTCTTTAGCAATTATTGTCCACCTTTATTTTGGCCATTATTACTCAATTGAGTTTTCTTGATTAAACTCAGCAAACTTCCTGACTGGACCTGGGCACAGTGTGACAACTGTTTAATGTGGCGACGCTTGCTTCCTGGAACAGATGGTGATTCTCTGCCAAAACAATGGTTCTGTCGTATGAATAAAGATGCACAGTATAAGTAGGTCATTTGTTTGAACACCTATTCATGCAATTATTTTATATAAGATAAGTGCTGGGCCTTATAATAAGAAAACTGAAATTAATGGTGAATATTTAAAAAAAATACTTTTGAAATTAAACAATAGGATAATATTTTAGGCTAAAAAGTACAGACAGGATACTATGTATGATAATCTCTTCATGAACTCAAATTCTGCCAATTTAAATTAATTAAAATTGTTTGTTGTTTGCATGTTTCTTTTTATTCTTTTGTGTTAAGCCGTTGTTTTGAGGATGAGGAATCAGATGCGCCTGTTGACACTCCAAGACGAAAGTAAGTAACTAGATAAAACATACTGAATTCGTTATTTTATTTTAAAGGAAAAAAGAATACAGAGTTGTATTTTAATTTTTTTTTTTAAATGCTAAAATAATAAAGTGTCTTGGTAAAATAAATAATTTAAAGTAGCTAATACCTCTTCTGTATCAGACTTTGCTTTTTTTTTTTTATCTCCCTTATTAAGCCTGACACTTGGCTGTTACAGTTTAATTTAATGAACTTAAAGCCCAGTTGACAACCACTGAATAATTTATGCGCACCTTATTTAGTGCATAGAATTATTGTAACAAACAAGTTGTATACTCTGGTACCAGATAATTCACATGACATAACATCCTGGTAGGCCTACAAACATCCTTCACAATAATATGTTGTTATTTCAGGAGAACCAATAAGAAACGTAACACAGAGCCTCTGTCAGAGGTAAGATAAAGCTTTTTCACTAGACATATCATATTCATCTCCCCCCCCCCCTCAAGTCAGTAGTATATCTATTTTGTGTAGGAGTGAGTAGGGGGGGGGTACTTTTTTCCAAGTGTGTTTAGTAAGTAATGTGTTATTAAAATTATTTTTAAGTTAGGGGTGACAAACTCAAGACACGAACACAAGCAAAGGCACTGCCACATGAAATTAAACTCTCTACATTACTTGTCTTATTTTTGCTTATGACCCCAAAAAAACCCAACATATGCCCTACATGCAGGAAAGCTTTCCAGGCACAAATAGGACTTGCAAGCTACCTGCGAAGAACTCACCGTTAAATTTTATCTTGGTTATTTTCACATGCAAAGGACAAACTACAAAACACAAGGGTTTTGGTCATCGAAGCACAGAAAGTAAGATACAAAACAACAACATTTACTTAAGTCTTAATGAATAGTCACGATAATAAATACTTTATATTCACTTTAAATAATAAATGTTAAAAGAACTTAAGATATCACTCTAACTAAAAGGAAGAGGCTTCTAGCTATTTCCCAACCATTGCATCACACTACCATGCATCAAGAGATTTTTGCCTCTTGCATTTGAAGCTAACATCTGCGCACCCAAGGGAATGATGGGTTTTCTTATTACTATTATTTTATTTTCACCACAGAATAACTAGGGTCAAACTGAATTAGCAACTTTCAATTATAGGGATTGAAATCATGAAACACACATTTGTTCATAAATTATGAAAGCTGGATTAATATCTGTGCAACTACGACAACGTATCTAAATGTCTCTGCTGCAGATTTCCAAATCCTTCGTTTTCATAGTAATAGTAATTTATCATTTCATTGTTCAAAATATTCATTATTACAAGTGACTTTCTTGAGCAGAGTACTTATTAAAAACATGCTTATTTTTCAACTTAAATTATTTGACTTTCTCAGCTCATTTTTAGTTACATTTTTTTTTTTTTTGGACAAAATTTCTCAATTCAATGTTAACTTGAATGTAAAAAAAAATTATATGAAAATAAAAACATGCTTATTTTTCAACTTAAATTATTTGACTTTCTCAGCTCATTTTTAGTTACATTTTTTTTTTTTTTTTTGGACAAAATTTCTCAAGTCAATGTTAACTTGAATGTAAAAGAAAATTATATGAAAAATAATGTTTTTCTCACCAACGTGTTTACCTTTCACTTCAGTATTGATTACATATTTTTATATTGAGAAATTTAGATCATCAGTTGAAAGTACAACTGGTAATTTCATGGGACTGAAATCTTTGAAAAATACATTTTGACTAAACTTTCATATTACATCACCTCATGTTATGATTGATTTTAAGTCTGAATAGGTGTTATAAACCCAATTTCTATCCCAGTACTCAACTTGTAACAGACCTTTAAATACAAATGTAACAATGGCTGGAAAAATTAATAATCATTTTACATGTATCCTATACATAGTACTTCATTTTAAATACCCAAATTTGGTAGAAAATGGAATCAGTTTCTTTTCTCATTTTCAGAAAACACAGGATGAAGAAAGGTAAGTTTGCACATTTTAAAAAAAAATTCACTGTCGATCAGCATGCGTTTTGTAAATTCGCATCACTCTTTCTTTCTAAATTTCATAAATAAATAAATATTTCTAAATATCTACTTACTTATAGAGTTTGGGGGCGGGTGGGGTTTGCCTTGTGTGGATAACAGCACTACAATACTGGTTTTAATGTACGTTATCTGTTCAACAGTATAAAGTTATGTGTTTTGAATCTAGTTAATGGAAGGTTAATGGAAGGATATAAGTGAAATAAATAAATTCATTTATGAATTATAAATGTTAACCAAGGAGCTTAATTCCATTAATATGAAGATGACTCAGACATGAGAAGACAAGAAGTCGTCTTAATTATTGACACACGTTGTTCTTTCTAGCTGGGTAACTTAGAGGAATAAATCAACATTGGGCATTCACGGTCTGTCGGGGGCGATGCATACTAATAATGATATTTTGCTATTTTGGAAACCGCTTTATCCAAAGCCACAACTTTGACTCACAATTTGGACACAAAAATCACGACCCACTCCACCCTAGATGAGTGAGATCATTTATGGATGTTTAGCTTTTTGTTAAGGTTATAACAATCAAATCGGTGTCTTGTTTTAGGTCAAAAAGTCTTGTATAAAGCGATTAGTTCTACATAAAATATCACTAAAATTATATGCACACATTATTGTTTTCTGTTAAAATTTTAAAAAAAATATATATTCTTTGCGGCAAATGTTAAACTGCTAAGTTCACAATGCAAGGAATTTTTTTTGACAATATCAATATTAATTTTATGAATGAGTGCCAGCCTACAATAAATGTTGCCTAGAGCATTCAAAATTTCACTATGGTTTTGTGCGTGTGAAAAATAAGATCCCATGACCTCATGCAATTAATTATATTTTAAAATTCTTTTTTCATATTTACTAAGGTGCATGAAATAATTTTGACCCTTTCTATAGCTCCACAGCCACTGAACCCATCCCAAAAAGGAATAAGATTGCAGTCAGGTCATCTGCTGCTGGCTCTAAAACTCAAACCAGGTCAAAGTCACCAAAAGCAAAAACACAAAGAAAGTCACCAAATTTGAAAGTTTCAAATAAAAAAAAAACACAGTCCAAAAAAAAAACATGGACATCCTCATCTCAAAACAGCAACACAAACTCAGTTGACCATGATCACAGTGGTGAGGACAGTGATGGATTTGAAGGCACATCATCCGGGTCTAGTAGGCGACCTGTTAAAAAACCCAACCCAACAAATTCAGTTGATTGTGATAACAATAATTATGATAGTGATCATTTTGAAGGCACATCACCCGATTCTTGTAGGAGACCTGTTAAAAAAACCAATGCAACAAACTCAGTTGATCATGATAACAGTGATGATGGCCGTGATGAATATGAAGGAACATCATCTGGTTTTTCTAAGAAACCCGTTAAAATCAGTAACATAACTAGCAGCTCACCACTTCTCAGAAATTCCAGGTCATTGTTCAATGTGAATAAAATTTCTGACACAATACAGAACAACGATCAAGATCAAGTGACCAATCATTCTTCGATTGAACAGGAAGGAGGTAATCATTTCATTTTATAACTAATCTTTGCATTTGGGAAATGGAAAAATAATTAATTTTAAGGACTTTTGATTTAAATGATGTGATTCAAATCTGAAATTATTTTTTTTAAATTCGCATCTATATTTTTAAAATTAATTTTTTGATCAGTTTGAAGAATTTATGTAACGTAATTGTAGAAAAACAAAGAATAAAATTGGACGCAAACAAAGCAGACCGAAAGTAAATAATTAAACTAAGTGTTTATTACCTGTTGTTTTATTCAATTTATTGTTTTTGTTTATGAACTCTTTCAGCCAAAACATCCTTTTGATTGTCCTTGTCCAGACCGGTTGCAAATTTGTTTTATCATGATATAAAAAATATTTTTAAATTCAAGATTACAATATGGATAAAAATAATAATTATAAAACAAATAGTACATGTATTATTATTATTTAATCAAAATAAAACTTTAAAAAAAAATAAACATGCTGTTTAATGCATAAAACTGGTAGGACAAGTAGTCACCTTGTTGTTGCAAGAGTTAATTGTGTTATAGATATTCACAAATTGACATATTGCATTCACCTATTCTTTTCCCCCCCCCACCCCCCCCCCCACTACCTTTTTAAATAACGAAATCTACATTGTCAAGAGAAGACATAAAGAGAAAAATAAAAAAAAACTCCTTGGGAAAAATCCCTCTTCGCCCCCCTCTCCCTACCCACATGGATGGTATGATCTATAACATGTCAGGTCAATTTGAAATGTGATTTGTGGAGGCGTGTAGAATACTTTGCGAATAAGGTCATTCTTGGGGAGGAAAGTGTAGGAATTCACCCAAGACGTCCAACCTCCACCCCTTCAATAAATTTGTTGGCTATATATTTCTAAGCAAAACAAAAAAGTGCAGGAACGCCTTTCTCATGCGTCTCTGCAAGACTCGAGCTCTGATTGTGAAAAGTAAAATCCGGTTTAAAACCAGATTTAAAACTGAAAACCGGTTTTGCAAAAAAAAAAAAATAAAAAAAAATAAAAAAATACGTTTTTAACATCACTAGTGAAAGCAGATTAACAAAAATTGAACATTACGTTTTATTTAAAGTAAAGCATTTAGGAAATGATTTTACAAAGCAGAAAAACACCAACTTATTGGCCTCATGCTATAAGTTGCTAGGAATTGATTAGATGGAGTCTATAAATTTGTACCAATCAATTTTATTTAGACTACACTTCCAGCCTTTTAAAATAAAAATAAAAAATATCTTTCCTGATAGGTCAAGTTCGTATAAGAAGTTTGAGAAATGACGTACATACTGCTGTTCAAACTGATCAACTGATCGTCTGTGAAGCTGGAATTCAGACGGACATTGAAGTTGTAACAAGGACAGGAAGTAGATTCCATCAGAATGTACACAAACTAATAAAGAAGATGGTTCCAGAGGGAGATTTGGGGGATGTTAATGATATTGAAAGTATGGTTTCCAATATGATAAGGGCAGACACCTTTGAAGACTCTGAGGATGAAATTTCTGATCTATTTTTACATGAATAAAAAATGTTTCTTAATTATATTTTTTAAAATTTTGAATAGGGCCTACCATTTTACAAAGGCTCAATTATTTTTAAATTGTTAACAACACATCTGTCACAGAGTTACTATTAGCCATGTTCGAAATACTATCCACTAGACTGGGAAAGTAACAAGACTAGGTATGGCGGTCCCCCCTGCGGCTATTATCACACGGGGGAAACGTAATGAATGCTAGTGTGTACACAATAATTGTCCGTCCGTGACTTACATCAACACGCCTTGAGGCATCGGTTTATCGTAGTATGTTGACAGGACCTAATTATTATCATAGTGGACATTGAGACTGGGTGGCCGTCGCGGTTGGAAGTTGTGGAGGAGCAAGTGTGTTAATAGCGACACCGAATTCGGTAGTTTCACTGACCACCACAATCCACACATGAGACTTAGCTCATGAGTGTGTAGATTTAGATTTGGACCTATACCTTGTACCAGTTTGCCACAGAATCCACATAGAGAGGTAAGTGTATGCAAGGTGTGTGAATGAAGAAGCTTTATGGTAGTTCGTGTGAGGGATAGTTACCTTATAAGGTAGACGTTTCGTGGTTTAGAAGACTACGGTAAGTAGCTAGCTAGGACTTAGTGTAGATCACATGGTGTAGGAGATTTCTTCATCTATTTCAGGAATAGAATGTTGTTATAGTCACTAGTAACATAAATCATCACAAGCACCTGTGTGTATAGATTTCAATACAGAGCGACGACGAGACGCAAGAAAGATGCAGTGACGATTATTGACCATAGGACATACCCATAAGTCAGTGGTTCTTAACATGGGTTCGATCGAACCCCAGGGGTTCGGTGAGTCAGCCTCAGGGTTTCGGCGGAGGTCCCAAAAAAAATCAGAAAAAAAAATCCTATTTAATTTTTCCAATTAAGAAGGGTTCGGTGAATACGCATATGAAACTGGTGGGGTTCGGTACCTCCAAAAAGGTTAAGAACCACTGGTCATAAGTGGTTGAGAGGCGACATTTATGCAAGGCGCCACTATAGTGAGAAGTAGCGTCTTGCTCGGGTTATAAGTCAAATTGCCTGTCTTGTTTCAATTGTAATCCGCATATGTTCTCTGAGTAATTTATAGTTATATGACAGCCATCAGTAATTGTCATGGTATATCTCCTAGGATAACTCTCAATCATGTTTCATCATATGTCATAGTGTATTCACTTTATATCGCATATTATTTTACTTAGTATCTTTAGATAATAAATTAGTTTAGCCACTTTAAGTTACGTTTAAGACTTCTTTGTTTATTGTGTGGTTAGTGTGTTTCCTTGGGCACATCAAAACAGGGTGGTGTTGGAGTTATTTTAGAAGTTAGACTAAGTGTCACTAAGCAGAAGGCAACTTGTGACAATTATTGATTTAATGTCTTTTTATTTTACTACAGTGCTCTTAATTCATCCAGATAACAAACAACGGTTGACTATTTATTGTTCTATTTCTTGAAACAATAATGACTGCATTATTTTGAGTTAATATTAGTGTCCTTCTTCGAAGTTAATGAAAGTAAACTTATGTGATTTTAAATTTCCATATCCTTTCTGTCTTTTAAATGTTCCTTAAATGCCATCCCATTCTGCTCTTAGGCCGTAGCTAATGCTTTAATGCATTATTTTTAAACCACTCTTTTGTCATTATTTTGTGTTGTGCAAGGACACAGAGTTAAGACATATATTTAGCTCTTGCTAACAATCACCTTGGATGGTTTTGCTTTTAAATGCAAGAACATAACAATGGAAGTCAATGAAAAGCATTACTTTTTTTTTGGGGGGGGGGCGGGGGGGATAGGCCTACATGTTAAAACCTTCCAAAAGGGCTGGGTGATATTTAAAATTGGCTTCATCAGGGTTTCTTAAAAAGAGAAGGGTACACGTTTACTTGGGAGGGGTTCACGTACACCTAGGAGGGATGCGAGGTGCAGGAAGATCCAGATACGTTTAAGGTGAAAAAACACAAAACGCGTGGGAAGAAACGTGAGGAGGCAGAAAATGAACTAATGGGGGAAAAATCAGAGGCGTAGCCAGAGTGTTTGGCACCCGGGGACAGGATGCATTTTATAGCGCCCTCTTTTCTTTTTTTAAACTCTCAAACCCATTATTTTCACCAATAAAATAATATCAAAGCCCATTTTGGCGCCCCAACGAGCTGGCGCCCGGGGACGTCTGTCCCCCCCTGCCCTCCTTTCGCTACGCCTCTGGGAAAAAATGAAAAAGTATGCTGATACAATGCTTGGGGGAGGGGCACCGAAATTATTTGAAATCGAGAGAAGTGCTGGGCTGTAAAAAAAAAAAAGTTAACACTTAGTACCTAGGCCTAGGAGTAGATTCATTCACATTTTTTAAATGTTGGAAACACGATTATATATTATTATTTGAGTGAGATTGTGTTACTTAAGGGAGCGTTTATTGATCAATATCGATTTAAATTCTCTCTGCCTAACTCCACAATTTTAATGAACATAATGGCAATGTTATTTCTAAGTCTGCATTATTTTATGATAAAGAAGTCGTGCCCACCGACAGGGTCTTTTGGAGAAAAAAACTTGAATTACGAATCTAGAAGAGTGTTAAAAAGTCTTCTGTTTCCAGTGTAGTTTTTATCCATTCATAGAACTTTTATTCCATTGTTCAACACTTACATACATTTGAGGCAAAGTTGTTCCCCTGAGTTTCTTTAGTTTTTTTTTTTTTTTTAAATGGAGCGAACATATTCATTTTGAATAGTATTAACCCTCTATTACGCAATGTTGCCATTTGGCAACAAAGCGAAATTACACTACTGCATTTACT
>CAXITT010000639.1:351751-362349 GCA_964033795.1 Lymnaea stagnalis | reverse complement strand
GATCGCTTAGTTTGTTATAAATTCGCTTACTTTTTTCATAAAGATCGCTTAGTTTGTTCTTAAAGATCTTTCAGTTTGTTTTTAAAGAACATTTAGTCTTCTGTTAAAGATCGCTTAGTTTATTCTTATAACTCATTAAAGATCATTTGTTTTGTTCTTAAAGATCATTTAGTTCGGTCTTAAAAATGGTTTAGTTTTTTCTTTAAGATCGTTTAGTTTGTTATTAAAGATCGCTTAGATAGTTCTTAAAGATCGCTTAGTTTGTTTTAAAGATCGTTTAGTTTGTTCATAAATGTCGTTTAGTTTGTTGTTAAATATCATTTAGTTTGTTCTCAAAGATCGCTTAATTTGTTCTTAAATGTCGCTTAGTTTGTTGTAAAATATCGCTTTTGCTTAGTATTAAATGACCGAAAACCTGAGTAACTTTCGGCTGGATGGCCGAAAGTCTAAGTCAATTTCGGCCGAAGCCGAAGAAAAACCGAAAGTTAACTTTTCTCTTTCGGCCGAAAGCGAAATTAAGCCGAAAGTTAACTTTCCAGTTTCGGCCGAAACCGAAACTTGGCCGAAAGTGATAAAATGGCCACTTTCGGCGCCGAAACCGAAGCCGAAGCCGAAATTCGGTCGGCCTCTAGCTGGATGACTGTACAGTTAAAAAATTTATGGATTCTAAATTTTTGTTCTCCTAACAAAAGTAGCATCCCCCCTCCCCCCCAATAAAAAAAAAATTAAAAAATAAAACTATGTATTTTTAAATAGGAATATTTATATTTTTACCATTTCCCATGTAAATTGGGTTACCAAGACCTAGAGGAATTCAAAAGAAAGCAACGCCCCCTTTTCCAACTCAGATTGGAAGCAGCGGATGTCTCGATAAACCACAACGTTCACAAACGTGCACTTTCTTGATTTAAGGCCTGATGCTACCTTGAGTTTGGTTGTGTGATCGAAGAAGAGCTTATAAGTGACTCTAAAATAGTAAAATATATTGTTTATTGTTTATTATTATTATTATTATGTAGTCTTTAGTCTGTATTTTATTAATTATTATAACAATTTAGACCTCTACCTATTAATAATTTAAAAAAAAAATCAAAAACATTATTATCAATGTTTATACAATAATTCTCCAGTTTTATAATTGTGATAAATATTAATATTTTCACGAATAGGAGCTGTCCATAAAGTACGTCACGCTCGGGGGGGGGGGGGGGGTAAAACGGCGGGCTTGGGAAAGCCGCTCCTATGTTACCGTTTCGTCCCGACACAGTCCCGCCCGAACTACTCCCCGGACGGTGGGGTGAGGCAACGCAACACCTTCCCCGGAGAGGAAGCAAAGCCGTTCTGACCCACGCCCACACAACTCCCAGGAACGGTGGGAGAAAGTTAAGCTCGAGACTACTCCCGGAGTGGAGGTAAAGCCGTGCCACACCAAGGAGCGTACGGCTCCCCGGACGGTGGGGTGAGGTAACGCAACACCATCCCCGGAGAGGAAGCAAAGCCGTTCCAACCCAACGTCCAGACCACATGACTCATTGGGCAAGGGGGGGGGGGTTATGACGCAAAGCTGTCCCCTTGTGAGTGGAAGCAAACTGCCCAGAACACCATTTTACTCGAGACCGTGTTGCATGGCCGGAGTCCTCAGGGACTACTAGGCCATGTTTCATGGCCGAGGTCCTAAGAGATAGACTCTCGACCGCCTTAGAGTATTGAAATTTATAATTGATTAGAAAATGTGTTTGTTTAAAAAAAAAAAAGAAACGGGGACATTTAGGCGTCCCAAGAGACTTTTTCGGGACAACGGGTACGATCGTGAAAAAACGGGACAATCCCGTTTTTACGGGACGTTTGGTCACCATAGCCTAGTCTAATTTTTGTTTTCAAATTCAATCTAGATTGAGTTACTGCTTCAATGAATAACTGTGACATATGTTGACAATTAACTATTCTACTATTTAATAAAGTCATTTATAATGTGATAATTATTTTGCGTGGAAATTTTATATTTCAATACATTTTAATAGTGAAGTGTGTTTTAGATTAAATTTTAATTAGGTGTTAATAAAACAAAAATTTTGTTTGAAAGTTTAACGTACTTTATGGGGGGGGGGGGGTTCCGGGATTTGTGACAGTTTGTGACGGGGGGGGGGAGGGGGGGAAAATGGTCAAAAATAGCGTGACGTACTTTATGTGGTTCCGAGATTTGTGACAGTTTGTGACAGGGGGAGGGAGGGGGGTAAAATGGTCAAAAATAGCGTGACGTACTTTATGGACGGCCCCATACAAGCCTTTACAAAATTTATTCAGAATTTTTATTAAATATGGCTTTAATTTAACAATTATGGTAAACAACCTGAGACATCGCAACCATAAAGTAAGGGTTGTTTTTAAAGAATTAATAGTTAATGAACGCACCTCCCGCCATTTACTTGGTGGCGTATGTTTATGGTAATTATGACGTAGTGTCAATACTTTCTTTGGCGCACGCGCAAGTTTGGTTCAGCAGTCGTAAATATTACTTTGTACTGGATGGTTATGCATTATTTCTCCTTATTGCGAGCTGCGTTATACGTTAAGTGTTTGATTAAATATACAGTCGGTTTAGATATGTTTATAGATTAAAGTTACATCACTAATGGGAAAAGGACTTGTGTTCATGCTGGTGTTAATACGACGTATGAATGTGTAAAGAATCTGATGAATGAAACCAAACAAATATATCGGAGTTTCACAAAGGGAACGGGGCAAAATCTTAGCCCGCCCAGGGTGGCACTAAACTACCTACACCACTAGGTAGTGTATCTATCCGCATCAAAATTAGCGATCAGGGCCCAACAAACTGTCATTTTTATCGAGAAGTAGGGCATACATTGAGAGTGCCTATTACTCTGCCTTAACCAGAAATATTTTGATTATTTCAAAATCAAGAGGCGCATTTTGAAGTATATCTGACTTCAATGTATTTATTAAGTTATTTGATCGGGACAAGGAATTTTTTTAAGTGTCGGGGGAGGCGTTATTGCGCCCCAGTGCCACATCAAATTTACCCCGTTGCATGCTTAGATTCAACCCCGTAATGTCAAATTGTTCGACGTCCGGGAAAGGGGTAGCAGAAATTAAGGGTGTCAAAGAATCTTGAGCAAATACGGGAGCAGGGTCCCCTTACTTTTTTTTTAATACATTCAAAATCAGTGATGCAGTTTGGTGTATACTTAAATTCAATGGGTTTTTTTTCCAGATAATTTGGGATAAGGCATTTCAGACTTTCGGATGAGAAGCACCAAAAAAATAGCCAAAATTACGACCAGAAACATCTCTAAGTCCACCCCAGTCCAAAATGTAGGTACAAAATTCATTCCAGTTGTAGCGCCATTGAGGGTATGCTGCTTATATCGTCCTAGCTTTGTGTCCCCCCCCCCCTCTTTTTTAAATTTAAGTCTTTATATTTTAAAGTCCACAGAAAATTTTTGATATATTCAAACTGCAAAATGCATTTTAGCTCATACCTAAATATAGTTTTGCAACATTCTACACTTAATCAGAGAGCAACGGGAGAGATGCTAGCAAAAATGTTACAGGGCTAAATATTACAGTTACAATAAATATTGAGTTATTTTTTAAAACACAATAAAACACAAAGCAATAGTATGATGAGTGTGACGCTAATAACAAAAGACTACTGCAATATTTGTACCTATATTTTTATGAAAATAATTAGAAAGCATTAAATTCACAAAGTTTACATATGACATACTTATACTTATGGGGCATTTGGTTGATTTAGAGATATGATTCTTATTCTTTATTAGAGAATGTCATAATTTCAGGATAATTATTGCAGAATGTGTGCGTAAATGTAGACCTAGATACTTTCTGGCAAGAACACCCCCGATCTACACGCAGACGTACGCAAAAACTCCAAAATTAAAATCCACTCCCGGTGTAAGTAGGCTACTAAAAATAATAAAGATTGTCCTTAACAGATAATAGAATATAACAGGAAATTCCCGTGCCTAGGGGGAAAACCCAAAACAACAAGATGGCAACATTACCAGAAGGTATACAACTAAGCAAGGTAGGTAAATTGGTTTTTAAATTTGAAATTGAGACAAATATATTTAAATAATATAAATGTAACATTTTTGAAGAGTTCAGCTACGCAATTTGCTATTTATTACTTCGAATTTAGTTTCACATCAACAATGTGGGTGACACTACGTGGCCACTTAAATTCTAACCTCCACAATTTTAAGAGGAAAAAAAAAAGCAATTGCGAAACTGAAACAAGATCTAAGTGATCACGAATGATTAAAAATTAAAGAAAAACATTTTTTTTAAATTATTATTTTTTACACAATTGGATTTTTTAAAAATCAAACCGAGAAAGATTTATAAAATTCAAGAAAGGTGTAGGCAATATTATTAGATACCGGTAAATTATTAGGGGATAAATTATTATTAAAATATACATTATGGTGGCCCCAAAAAGTGAGGTCATCTCATACTCATATCAAAAGGTTATTTAATATAATTGAATCAATAGTGTTTTGTCATTAATGACCACTGGATTTTGTCACGAAAATGATGACTGACCTCTTATAGTTACAAAGGGACATAAGGGGTCGTCCATTAATTTGGTCAACAGTTTTTACACAATTTTCGACCCCCCCCCCCCTTTTTTTTCTGTCAACAACTGTCCAACTTTCAATTATAAAAATAGAAAGAAAGAAAAAGAATTATAATATAAATAAATTTATAAATACATTTTACTTTGTGCTGATCTATTTAAATGACACATTAATAATTACAATTTTAGGGCATCATTTTATTACAGGTTTATCAACAAGTTAAAAAAGTTTTACATTTAAATTTTGTAATGCAGAATCAATTAAAAAGTTGTTAAGGACTAAATATCATTGTTTCTGGAAGTATAAGTAATGATTATTGTCAGTATAGTTGACAACTATAGCATAGTTTCTAGCTGCTATTTTCTCCCCGTGAAGTAGCTAAGCGTTGCTGTATCGTAACGATGGGCATCAGGGACATCATTTGGGTAGGGAAGGGGGCATAACCCCCTCCCCCACACTGATTTTTCTGGTTTAATTTAAATTGCTATGTTCTGTGGCGCCTCCAGTAATAAACAAGTTAAAAAGCCGACCAAGTTTTGTTTTGCCCCTCCCCCCTCCTTTCCCCTGAAAAAAACTGAAATGATGCCCCTGATTAGCATAATCTATAGCAGCTGATTTATCATTTTCATCTTGCGGAATTGATAGACCAGACAAGTCAAAATCATCCATATCTAACCATTCAGTACTTAAAATAGAAGTATTGTCGGTGTGAACAATAATTACCATAAGCTCTCTCTGTCTTTGAGTTGGTATAATTGTTATTGAACACCGATGAGTTGTGTTGTTTTTTTTTAATTGAACACCGTGTACAATGATCTGTTAATCATTATAGGGAGCGGATTAAGAGAAAAATGACAGGTGAAAAGATGCCAACTTTTGACTTCTCTTGCATTAACAAAGTGTGCTAACATTCTGACCAACCATCTGCAGTGCACAGACAGACACACATTAAATAACTCTTATATTGTTAAAAGCCTAAACATACATGATTATTTACACTCGTTAAATTGATGAAAATAATGTAAGTACAAGTCAATTTTTAAGATTAAAATTATAATAGAAAAAACGTAATTGTTGATATCAACTAATCTAAATCCCCTCCCTCCCCTGTCAACAACTGTTAAAAAATTCCAAATCTCGCCCCCCCATTTTGTTGACGGAATTAATGGACGCCCCCTAACTAAATCAGTAAATGTGCAGTATTACATCTACAGTTAGCAAAAGTCCGAGTATAGTGATTGAGCTCTTTACCCAGGCATACAACTAAAAAGTCGAATTGAACGACTGCTGCCCGTCCGTTGAAATGCCCTACAGTTGGGACGATGATCGTGGAAAGCGAAGGCATGGAGTTATTTTTTTTTTTCAGGCCCCTTTTCTTATTTTCCCATCACTCACCACTAGGGTTTCTCCTTTCCCGGGGTATTGGCTTATCCCGGGAAAACGGGGATAATCACGTTTTCCTCTTCCCGAGATCACTGGATATCCCGGGCTAAACTAAATTCAATTGCAATTAAGAAATGAATTAAAGTATGAATGATTATTAATTTTTAAAAAATTATTATTGTCTATTAATAAATACAAAACAATGTTGAGGTTAGTTGAGAGTTTGGTCACTTTCTACTGCAGTTGCTTCATTTTCAACTGCTTATCTCTAGTAATGGACTGCTAGCTAATAATATGTTTGTTAAACAGCAGTTGGATATAACCGTCTGTAGAAAAAACCTAACAAATCTGTGACTTTGTATTCTGTACCAACCAGGGAGGTGCTGGCACATAGAAACCCGTGACGAACGGTGTAGTAAGAAAGGCCCGGAGCCTTGATGGGAATGTATAAATTAATAGTCTTTGGATGTTTATAACAGATTTATAAGTAAAACTGTAGGCCACGTGTTTATGTAGATGCGCGTTCTATAATCCCTGAAGCCTAACGCCCCTGGTCTAACGTTTTCTCCCCATATCTTGCACCCCCACCAAGCCCCGACCCAAGTAGTTAGACAATTGAAACCCACATTCCTTCAACATTTGATCTTCATTAATATTATGAAAAAAATGTCTAGATGTGCCTAAAGTCAAACAGTTTTGAATGAGAAATATGAATTTATTTCAGGTAGCATACATATTTTTTGTTATTATTACAGAAATATTTTTTCCTCACATTCTGTATTTCCAGATTAATCCTAAATTTTTACACTCAAATTCAACCAGTCACGTATGGGCATTTGGAGCTTTTGCGGAACTAATTGGTAAAAAAAACCCGTTTTGTTTCATGACTAAATCACAGAGGTGTCTTTCAGGAGGAAATTGGATTATATTTTACAGATCAAAATAAAAATCATATTAATTTTTTTTTAATTGTCTTTCTCCATTTAGAAAAAACAAAAAAAAAAACACACACACACACACAAAATACCTAAAATTTCAAGTAAGTTTTGTTGTTTTCCAAATATGAAATTATTTAAAATATTAAAGATTTTTCAAAATCATTAATATACCTCCCAATGCATTATTTTTGTGTGTGATGTTATGTATTACACACAACTTTCAAAATCTCATGTTGTGCACCTGACTACAAATAATGCTTCAGTTTTATTTTGTTTGTTCAGATAATGCCTACGATCCTGATGTTGGAGCTTCCAGTCTGATAATAGATATGCAAAAAGTAGGAACTATGCAGTGTCTTATTATTGTGGATAATGGAGCAGGCATGGACAAAGAAAAGTTAATAAAGATGCTCAGGTTTAAAAAAAAAATCTATTTATCATTTGTTATAAATAAAGTACAAGATATTTTGAAGCTCAAGATAAAAAAAGGTACAACTTAAAAAAAGCAAAATAAATAACAAAAAAAAATAAATAAATAAAATGATTAAAAAATAAATACCGAGGAAACGGCTTTGGAGAAACCTCGTGAATGCTGAACCTACTTTGATTCAAGATTCTTTATATCTTGTGCTTTATTTAAACTAATCAAATAGGGGCGTCAATGTATGGCTGAGCGTATCATTTGCATCTTCCAAAATTCACTGCTATACTCACAGCATATTACTCTCAAATCATATAGCTGCAATACATTTCTTTAGACATCAATAACATTTAAAAACATTTTATTGATATAATAATATAATATCTGAAAATGACACGTGCTAAAAGTTCTCAATAAAAAGAAATTAATTTCAATTCTAGATTCTCTTTTACGCTAAAACAATGTAAAAATGCTAATTTGTTCATCCCCTTCATTACAAAGCCTATACACAAGCAAAACTTCACAACAAATTAACATTAATTATGTAGCATTTATTCAGTTAAACAATTTTATCTACTACACCTGACGCCAAGTTTAGGTTCCTTAAATGAAGTGATTGTCTTGATTAATGTTGGTGGTTAGCTGTACAAATAATTTGTTTTTGAAGACACAAAATTAAGCTAATAATATTGACATATCAACAAGTGAAGGTGTAACATAAAACTGAAGTCAAAACTTTTTGCATATTTAAAACCCTCCTTAAAGGCTACTCAGCACTAATGCACTCAGTAATGATACTTTCTCGCAGTATTTAGACCAGTGTTTCATAACCTGTTTAAAATGTGGTGTGAGAAGGCAATTTACAGGGTGGTGAGGAAGTGTTTATATTATAATTTTTGTTTCATTTTTCTTACTTCTATTTTAGAATGCTTTGCTACTTTTGTGAAGGGGGTGAGACTCACTAAATGAATTCTTTTCAAATACTTTTGCTAATGTCATTTGCTGTTATACTTTTTAAAAATTAAACCCCCGCAAATATGCTTGATATTAGGGAATTTTTCATTTGCCTCTCTTCTTAAAAAGCATTGGTCATCAATCATTGATTTCCCTTTATTTTCCATTTCTAACTTCCTTGCCCAATGTTCAAAACTTTTAATCTACTTTTATTGCTCTCCAGGGATCCCAAACAAAAATTTAAAAAATGATACTGGCTTTTAATTTATATTTTGTCTGTCAATGTACAGACCATATCAACTCATTAAATTAATCAAGTTTACTTTATTTTTCAGTTTTGGATACTGTGATAAAGGGATCTATAACAGAAGAGAATCATACAAACCTGTTGGCTTATATGGCAATGGTTTCAAATCTGGCTCCATGCGTTTAGGAAAAGATGCACTGGTATTTTCAAGATGCGAAAAAAGTGCTTGTATTGGATTCCTGTCTCAAACCTACCTTGAAGCCATAGGAGCTGACTCAGTTATTGTACCCATACTAGAGTATAGTTTGCCTGATCATATCCTTTGTACAGATTTTGTTCCCACACAGAAGTTGTTATGATTTTTGGTGACAACACTATCCCCATTTCATTAAGGATAATAAATGTTCAAAGGATGTTCATTGTGAAAAATATTGTATGTTAGATGAAGTATTGTAATTTTTAGATTTCTTTAACCAAATGTTTTCCAAACTTTTCATGTTAGCAACATACATTTTAAACATACATAATTTCATGACACAGTAGGTCAGTTTACCACTATAGTTTTACACCAGGTGGCTCTTAAAGGTTTCTTTAAAATGGTGACTCCAATTTTTCACAAATGTTAGCAAAATAATCTGAAGTTCTGGTTTTAATATAATTTATCATATTCACAAATTTGTCCATAATTTTTCTTACTTATCAGTTTCTAGTGTTTTTTAAGCCTAAAAAAGCATGAATGTTGATAGGGTATGGATACTTTTCTTGTGACACACTTAGAACATGCAGGCAATACAATACTGATTATATTTCCTAATATTCTTAGGTCATATATAATTATATTTTATTTATTTTGAACACATACATTTTTTTTACCACACACAAACACACAGAAAAAGGGAGTATAATTTGAATGAAACAAAACCAAGAAAATAGGGCAACGGAAGAGAATTTATTTAGTCATTTTTACTTTGCTTATGAAACCCCAAACCTGCTTTAAAAAAAACTATTTGCTTCTTTCCCATAAATGTATTGGTCATCAATAATTAATTTCAAATTTCTTCCTGACCTGACCTGCATGCCTCCTTCATTCTGACTCCTGATTTCAAGTATTCTAAGTGAACAACTAATCTACTATATCTTGCTCTACCCTTTTCACCACTTTGTTATCCTTTTTAATACTAGTCAATGTCAATGTATTGGTTGTTCTCTATCTACAAGACAAGTAGCTAATCAATAATTTTAATCTAACCAATGTGATACAATGTTGTGAAAGAAATATGAACGCCTTAACACAATTATACTAAAACGCAACAAAGATCGTCAGTGCCTCAACAACCTTGAAGCTATTTTGCAGTATTCTGAGTTTAAAAGTGAGGCTTCATTAAAAGAAGAACTGAATTCATTGAAATCTTCAGTGACTGGAACCAAAATTTTTATCTTCAATCTCAACAGGTAGATTTAGTATGTGCTTAAACTTATAGATTTGTAAAATGTAAATAACTTCCTCACATAAAATGTATCATTAAATTTTAGAATTGGTTTACAAATGTATGTTTAAAATAAGTAATTTTGAAAGTTTTCTTTAACACGTTTCAGTAATAACAATGAAATTAACATTAGATTTGTCCCTTGAATCTCTCATGCAGCTGACATGATGTGTTTTAAACTTGCAACAATTTATAATTATTATAGATAGTAATAACAGGGAATTCAATTTATGATTTTAAAAATTCAAATATTCAATATCTAATTTCAAATACTCTAATATATTTGTGAGCTTTATTAAGAAACAATATTTTGTTCAAATCTAGCTGGTCAACCCTGCACTATAACCTTCATATTGTGAAATCCCACTTAAGACTCATAAAAACAAGCCAGAGCACCCTAGAGGCCATCTTGGAACCCTGTTTACTGTAAAATATATTCTAACAAGGGAACAAGCAGTGTTTCTTTCAGAAATTTTTCCCCCGGGGGTGCACTTCAGATTCTTTTTTTTGGGGGGGGGGGGACAACTTCAGATTTTTCGGGGG
>CAXITT010000639.1:330909-351745 GCA_964033795.1 Lymnaea stagnalis | reverse complement strand
GGGGGGGGGGGGGGGCAGTGCCCCAATCCCCCCGGCCTCCTTGCCCCGCCTCCTCCCCCGGAGATATAGATGAAAGAAACCCAGGGAACAAGTAATCTGAAAATATGTCTTTCAGAAATCAGGTTATTCTAAGATATAGATGATTACCAGGAGATTCATGTGTTTATCTTGGACATTCCTATATTCAGAAAAGGACATTCTTTGAGGCTGATTAAAATTTAACATAAAGTAAGGCTTAAAATAATATTATTTATCCTACTTATCTGAAGCCTTCTTTTTTCCATTATAGTTTTTGTGTATTAAATTCTTCTAATTATAGATTACAAAGTGGGGTAGGAGAACTTGATTTCCAAAGTGACCGTAAGGATATTAGATGTCCAGATCCCTATATGGCAGATACAACTAATTTGGATTGTCGACCGCTAGAAGACACACCTGAGTACAAGAGATCACTAAGGGTAAGTCTATAAAATAATTTGATTAATTTCCATTCAAGATTATAATGCGCTTACCTTAACAAAACACTCCAGCCATCCATATGATAAGTGATGTAATCATTTTTTCAGGAGTATTGCAGTATTTTGTATCTGCGTCCAAGAATGAAAATAATCATAAGAGGACATCCTGTTAAGTCAAAATATATTTCAAAAATGTTGTATCAGACAGAGGACCATCAATATAAACCATCATGGATGGTAAGTTTCATATCTATTGTATTGTGGGGATCAAATAGTTTAAACTTATATTAAATTATGAAAACGATACAGCTGCACCACATCAAAAGTCCAAACTAGAACAGAATATGTTTTAACATTCTTAAGACGTTCAGTTAAGATAAATTTCTATCATCAATTATGGCTTGGATTTATGACATTGGTGTAAATTTCACAAATTAATAATGTGAAGGATTTGAATTGCAAAAATTTTAATGACAAATATTATGTTATAGAAAAATGCCATCATTTTAACTTCGTTAATGGAAGTAAATCCATCAGTTTAATAATTTGTGTATCTTTAGGGACGAAATGACAAACCTATCAAGATAAAAATTGGATTCTCATGTGCAACAGACTGTAATGAGAACTATGGCCTAATGCTGTATCACAAAAACAGATTGATGAGAGCCTTTGAGAGGGTGGGATACCAGAAACAGGTAGTATTGTAAAAATTGATTGTATGTAAGGCATCTTTCTATTGGATAAAACCATATGATATTTATTAAATCAAAGTGTAGAACTAGTAAAGTAAGCAAATTTTTCTGCATTAAAATAATTTTAAAAAATATTATGTTGTTTATATTTAATGATTTGATTCATTACTTGTACACAAATATTATTGTCTCATCAGGCCAATGAAAGAGGTGTAGGAGTGATAGGTGTTGTAGAGCTGGACTTCATCACACCAACACACAACAAACAGGACTTTGACAGAAATGACCACTTCAAGTATTACTAAGCTCTTATGCAGGGTTTTGGAAAATTTTTTCAATGATATGTGTCAAAGTACTGCTTCACAGCTCCATGGATCATTTTAATGAGTTTTTTTATGATTACAGTGTTATCTCTATTTAAATAACATAATTGCTATTACATAATATAACATTTACTATTACCAATGTCATGCATGCTATCATATTGCCTTCTTCTGTTAAATGCCATAATAGCAAAACAAATCATAACAAAACAAAATACAGATCTCTGTCACTTTGTCCTCAGTTCAATTATGTCAGCACTAGCTGGCAAATTAAATGCCTACTGGAACAGCAAAAAGGAAACACAAAATAATGATGTAGGGTAAGTATTTATAAACAATTCTTAAAACTTTGTATGGTGTATAATATTCTCTATTAATGTTATCTTTAAGATTGCATTACATCTAAGATATTGAAATTTTATTTCACTAATTTATTCTTCATTATTAAAAACAGCCCAACCATTTGATGTGTTCAATGCTTAACTTAACATTTAAAATTTGTCACATCTGCAAGAGCTGAATTTTCAAATATATATTTTTGGTTGCAACTCATTAAAAAAAATACCAATTAAAACTAAAAAAAAGTAGACAAAAAACTAGACTGTTGCTTTCTGTTGAAGAAATATGGTTGAGAATATGGTATCTTTTTTTTTTTATTTGGAAGTGTCCAAGTTTTCACTGCCTCTAGACAAAGATAGATTCAAAGTTTGGTTAAGGGGACAAAATTTAATTTAGAAAAAACAAATAGGGAAGATGTGTGTAATGGCCAGTCTGGTTTTGATGATATGGGTTTGGCATAAGCATTAAATATGTACATCAGCTATGGTGATAACTAGGATGAAAAAAAAAACACAGTAAGAAGTGGGTCAAATAAAGAAATATTTAGTTTTAAATTATTTAATTTTTAAACTAGTAATACAACTTCACTCTTTTTTTAAAATCAATTATTGTCCACTATTATGTTGACTGTTATTACTCATAAAGTTTTCTTGATTAAACACAGTAAACTTCCTGATTGGACCTGGGCTCAGTGTAGCAATTGTTTAATGTGGCGACGCTTGCCACCTGGAACAGATGGAGATTCTCTGCCTAAACATTGGTTTTGTCACATGAATAAAGATGCACAGTATAAGTAGGTCATTTGTTTGAACGCATATTAAGTCATTTACTTTATATAAGATAAGTGCTGCACCTTATAATAAGAAAAGTGAAATAAATGGGGAATATTTAAAAAATGCTGTTAAAAAGCGTTTGAAAAAACAAGCACTACGATAATATAATAGGCCTAACAGTACCAGCAGTATATATTTTAAAATAATCTCTTCATGAACTCTGTGTAGGCCTACCTGTAGTTAAAAAAATATAAAAAAATAAAATTCGAATCCTTTAAATTTACATTTAATTAAAAAATTTAGTTGCTTGAAAGTTTCTTGTTATTCTTTTTGTTAAGCCGTTGTTTTGAGGATGAGGAACCAGATGCACCTGCTGACACTCCAAGACGAAGGTAAGTAACTAGATAAAATATATTGAATTTGATATTTAATTTAAAAGGAAAAAGAATACAGAGTTGCATTTAATTCAATTTTTTTTTTAAAATGCTCTAAAGAATAAAGTGTCTTAGTCTTAGTAAAATTAATAATTTAATGTAGCTAGAACCTCTTCTGTATCAGAATTAGGCTTTTTTTTCCCAACCCTGCGAAAGCCTGACATTTGGCTGTTACAATTTAATATCATTAAATCTTAAAGTACTTAGCCCTGTTGACAACCACTGAGTATTTTATGCTCACCTCATTAGGGGCATGAAATTATTGTCACAAAAATGTGCATATCCTGGTAGTCACTTGTACCAGATAATTCACAGGACATAACATACTGGTAGGCCTAAAAATATCCTTGACAAAAATATGCTGTTTTTTTCAGGAGAGCCATTAATAAACGTAACAAAGACCGTCTGTCAGAGGTAAGATAAAGTTTGTCTCATCCCCAGTCAGTATTATATCTACTGGGTGTGGCAGTGAGTAGGGGGATTACTTTTTTACAAGTAAGTTTGGTAAGTAATGCGATATTGGTACATTATTTTAAAGTTAAGGGTGACAAACTCAAGACACGAACTCAAGCAAAGGCACTGCCCACATGAAATTAAACTCTGTACATAACTTGACTTTCTCTACCCGTGAAGTAGTGTTCTAATAAGATCTCAGCATCTGATGTTTTTTGTTTAGTAGTGACTGTTAGTAAAATAATGGTGGCATTTCTTTAAGATACAGGAAAGCCTGGGGAAGGTGGGGTTATTTAATCCTAGGAGATTTCAAACCATTATGAATAAAAGAAACGGTTATTCGAGACCTCTAATTTGCTGATGAATGCGCACTAAATGCATAAAATATTTGATCGCTTCGCTAAAGCCTGCCATAAGTGTGACCTCGTAAACAATAAGAAAACAACAGAGACATTGCACCAGCTAGCTCCAGGAAAAGCTTAAAAAGATCTAATATGTCAATGAAGGGACATAATCTCTACGTTGTGGAGAAATTCACATATTTGAGCGGCACCCTCTCCAGGTTAGTAACAATTTATGATGAGATCAACAATCAAATTTCCAAAGTAAAAGTTACATTTACAGTGTCTTGGAGCAAAGTGGTCTTGTCAATAAGCTGAAATTATATAGTGCTAATCATATTAACATTTCTCCTATATGCTAGCGAGATCTGGACATTGAAGAGCAGACATGCTAGACAACTAAATCATCTCCACCTACGCTGTCTATGTAAACTTCATGGTGTAAGGTGGTAGAAGAAAGTCCCTGATACAGATTACATACAACAGGCTAATTTATTATCATCAAAATGCTCATACAAAAAGGAAAAGCCAGATTGGCAGGACAGATTGCGAGAATGCCAGACAACATACTTCCTAAACAGCTAATTTTAGGTTAACTATCAAATGAGAAAATCTCATCTGGTGTGCAGAAAAAGAAAGTTTTAAGGGATGTCTAAAAGCTTCACTCAAATCTGTGAACATCGACTCTAATTCATGGGAAACACTGGCTATGGATTGTACAAGCTGGTGTTAAACCAAAATCCCCAGAGAGTAAATGAACAACTCATGCCCAAATAAAGCGTACAGCAATGAAAAGCAGAATCAACTTCAATCCAACTAGGACCCAAAAACAACATTTTCCCTACAATGCACGAAAGCTTTCCGGGCACAAATAGGATTGGCAAGCTACCTGCATACTCACCATTGAATATTGCCTTGGTCATCTTCGCATGCGAAGGATGAACAACAACACATAACTGTTTTGGTCACCTAAAGCACAGAAGTTCATATAAAAAAGAAAATTTACATAATTCTAACTGAATATTCGCTTTAGATAATAAATACTTTTTATTCACTTAAGATAATAAATGTTAAATGAACTTAAGATATCACTCTAACTAAACAGAAGAGGCATATCAAATAAGTTCAATATTAAATGTGACTTTCTTCAACTGAGTACTGATTAAAAACATGTTTATTTTTCCACTTAAATTATTTGACCGTTGGGCAGAGCCTAAAGTGTTTGGCTGAATTTTCAAACATTCAACTCAGTTAAATTTAAATCAGTTAAATTTTTTGACAAAAACTTTTCAGGTATATGTTAATTTGAATGTAAATAAATAAATCATATGAAATACGAATATCAAAAATATTTTTTTTTTTAATAACATGTTTACTTGTCGCTTCAGTAATGATTAATATATTTTTATATTGAGAAATTTAGATAATCAGTTGAAAGTACATCTGGTAGTTTCATGGGACTGAAAACTTTGAACAATATATTTTAAATAAAACTTTCATATTACATCCTGTCATGTTATGATTGATTCTAAGCATGAAAAGTTGTTATAAACCAAATTTTATTCCATTACTCAGCTTGTAACAGACCTATAAACACAAATGTAACAATGGCAGAAAAAAATTGATAATCAATTTACACGTAGCCTACACATAGGACTTCATTTTAGATACTAACATTTGGAGAAAATGCAATCAGTCTTTTCTCATTTTCAGAGTACACAGGATGAAGAAAGGTAAGTGAGCATATTTTTTTAACATTCTCTGTTGAGCAGCGTGAATATAGTTGGTTTTATAAATACTTATAGCTCTTTCTTTTCTCTTAATATCTAATCACTTAGAGAGTTTGGGGTTGGGAGGGGTCAGCGTTGTGTGGATAGCAGCACTACATTACTGGTTCTAATGTAGGTATCGGTTCAACAATAGCAAGTTATGTGTTTCGAATCTAGTTAATGGAAGAATAAAAGTAAGTTAAATAAATTTATCTATGAATTATAAATGTTAACCAAGGAGCTTAATTTCATCAATATGATGATGACTCAGACAGGTGATGACAAGAAGTCTTCTTTAAATATTAACACAAGTTGTTCTTTCTAGTTGGGTAACTTAGAGGAATTAAATCAACATTGTACATTCACAGTCTGTCGGGGGCAGGGATTCTAATAATGATATCTTGCTATTTTGGACACCCCTCCATCTAAAGTCACAACTTTGACTCACAATTTTGACACCCTCATTATATATCATCCAAAATTCATGACCCACTATACCTTAGATGAGAGACATCATTTATGGATGACCCCCAGCTTTTTTGTTAAGGATATAACAAGCAAATGGGTGTCTTGTTTTATATCAAATAGTCTTGTATATAACAAGTACTTCTCCATCAAAAATCACTAAAATTATTTGCAGACATTAAGGTTTTCTGTTAAAATTTTTTTAAAAATATATATTCTTTGCGGTAAATGTTAAACTTCTAAGTTCACAATACAAGGCTCATTTTTTTGGATAATATCAATATAAATTTTCTCAGTGAGTGCCAGCCTATAATAGATTATGCCTCTAGTTCTAGCATTCAAAATTTATTGGCTTCTTTCTTATGACCTAATTAATTTTTTTTTAAATTCTTTGTTCATATTTTCTAAGGTGTATGAAATAATTTTGACCCTTTCTATAGCTCTACAGCCCCTGAATTCATCCCAAAAAGGAAAAAGATTGCAGTCAAGTCATCTGCTGCTGGCTCTAAACCTAAAACCAAGTCAAAGTCACCGAAAGCAAAAAAACTAGGAAAGTCACCAAATTTGAAAGTTTCAAATAAAAGTAAAACACAGCCCCTAAAAAACACACAGACATCCACATCTCAAAACAACAACACAAACTCAGTTGATCATGATCACAGTGATGATGACAGTAATGATTTTGAAGTCACATCATCCGGGTCTTGTAGGAGACCTGTTAAAAAAACCAACCCAACCAATTCAGTTGATCATGATAACAGGGATGATGACAGTAATGATTTTGAAGGTACATCATCTGGGTCTTTCAGGAAACCTGTTAAAAAAAGTAAAACAATTGGCAGCCCACCACTTCTCAGAATTTCCAGGTCATTGTTTAATGCAAATAAAAGTTCTGACCATATACAGAACAACAATGATGAAGATAAAGTGGCCAATCACTCATCTATAGAACAGGAGGAAGGTAATCTTTTCCTTTTTATGTCTAATGTTTTCAATGGGGGAGTGGAAAAAATAAATAATTTAAGGACTTTTCTTTTTAAATGATTGTAATTCAAATCTGAAAGAATTGTTTTTAAAAACATTTGCATCTTTATTTTTAAAATTTATTTTTTGATTAGTTTGAAGGATTTACGTGACATAATTCTAAAATAACAAAGGATAAAATTGGACCGAAGCATAGTAGAGGGAAAGTAAATAATTAAACTTAGTTTTTATTACCTGTTGTTTTATTAATTTACTGTTTTTGTTAATGAAGTCTTCAGCCTAAGCGTCCTTTTGATTGTCCTTAGTCATTATTCAGGCTTCTTCTTCTTCTTCTATATCTTAAGGGCCCACGATCAATTTATTGATCATTTTGGCTCCTATGCATGTAGATGGGATTTGCAATGTTTCAATACAACGTCTTATTTAATGAAGGATTTAAATGATTTATTAATCCATTATATTTAAAATATTTATCTTTAAATTATTTTTGCAAAAAATTATTTAATTCAAGAGCATACCACATTTTCAGAGTGAACTAACTCAAAGAGAAAAAATTCAAGTGCATTAGGTTAAAACTAATGAAATTTAACAAAAACTGGTTTTGAAAGCAAAAACTAGTAGTTGATTTTCCCAGGCTGGTTACAACTTTATTTTATATCAAGCTATAAAAAAATATTTAAAATGTCAAATTACAATAATAATAAAAATAAAACAAATAGTAAATGTGCTATTATTATTTTTTGATAAATTATAAACTTTAAAAAAAATATAGATGCTGTTTAATGCAAGAAATTGGTAGTAAAAGTGGCCGTTTTATTGTTGCAATAGTGAAATGTGTGATAGATATTGACAAGTTGGCACATTGCAATGACCCATTCTTTTGCCAAACCCCAACCCCCCCCCCCTTTTTTTTTTAAATGAATGAAAACTATATTGTAAAGAGAAGACATAAAATGAAGCATAATTTATTTATAGTAGGCCTATATGAATAGGGAAAAATCCTTCTTCGTCTTTTCTTTCCTTTCCCATGGATGGTATGGTCTATAAAATGTCATTTCAGTTTGAAATGATTTGAGGAGAGGTGAAGAATACTTTGCAAATAGGGGGCAAGTCCTGGCAGGAAAATGTGTGGGCATTTACCCAAGACCTCCAAACCCCACTCTTTCAATAAATATTTAGGCTATTTGTTTCTTAGGAAAAAAAATTGCAGGATCTTTGTTCCCATGCATTTCTGCAAGACTGGGGCCCTGATTGTTAAAACCAAAGTCAGGTTTAAAATCGGATTTTTAAAATTGAAAACTAGTTTGAAAAAAAGAATTTATAAATTTTGTCTTTAACATCACTAGTTAAAACAGATAATAAAAAGTAAACATAACATTTTATTTAAACGCAAGGCAATAAGAAATTATTATTATTAGTGGTCTAATATAGCGTGGTACCCCAGCTTAGAATGATATTACAAAGTAGAATAAACACAAAACTTATTGACCGCACGCTACAAGTTTCCTTGGATGGATCAGATGGAGTGTATACATTTTTACCAATCAGTTTTTCACTTCCAGCCTTTTAAAATAAAATGAAAATTATCTTACTTTGATAGGTCAAGTTCTTATAAAAAGTATGAGAAATGGCATACATACTGCAGTTCAAACTGATCAACCAGAAGCAACGATTGTATGTGAACCTGGAATTCAGACAGAGAGTGAAGTCATAACAAGGACAATTAGTACATTCCATCATAATGTACATAAACTGATAGGAAAGATATTGCCAGAAATGGATATAGGGGATGTTTGTGATATTGAAAGTATGGTTTTAAATATGATTAGGGAAGACACCCCTGAAGACTCTGAAGAGGACATTTCTGAAAATTTTTTACATTTATAATTTTTAAAAATGTTTCTTAAAATTTTTTATACCATTTTACATGGGTTTAATTATTTTAATTGTAAACTTCAAAAATATATTGAATTAATGTCATGTTGTTTTACTGCAGACAGTGCTCTTAATTCATCCTGATTGATTACTAACAATTATTTGTTTTTCATTCACCTCTTTCTTTAAACAATAATAACTGCATTATTTTAATTTTAATATTCATGTCTTTCTTTGAAGTTTATAAAAGTAAACTTATTTCATACTAAATTTCCTTAACCTCCCTGTCTGTTAAATTTTGCTTTAAAACTATTCCATCCTGATGATTGACCCTAGCTAATGCTTGGTTATATTTTCACAACCACTCTTTTGTCATTATTTTGTGTTGTGGAAGGACACAGAGTTAAGAGATATATTTATTATTTGCTATCAATCACTTTGCAGTGGTCTTACTGTTAAATCAAATAACAATGGAAGGCAATGAAAACATTAAATTTTTGGGGTTACTGAGTACAAGGTAAAACTTTCTAAAAGGTCGGGGTCATAATTGGCTTAAATTGGCTTCATCAGGGTTTCTTTAAAAAGGATAGGGGAGGGGGGGAATGTGAGAAAGCTGAAAAAAATAAATGAAAGAAAAATAATAGAAAGTTAACTGATTGAATTTTTCATCAGCGAAGAGTTAATGTGCTGAATTTTAAATATATTTTTAATAAATAAAATGTATATGTGGAAAACGAATACATGTCAAAAAATTATATTTATTTAACTCTCCTCTGTCATATACAGTCTTGGGGACAAACCCATGCCCAGGTTGTTTTGAATTTTTATCAGCAGTTGTTTTTGTGGCCATTTTTTTTGTGCTAATTTTTGTTCTGATGCATTTTTTTTTCTTTCCATCAATTTGGTATCAAGGAAAACCACATATTTATTTACATTGTTAAAATAATTTTTATAGGTTTGGGTTGGAATGGGGGGGGGTGTTACCGAAATTATTTGAAATTGAGAGGAGGTGCTGCGCTGCAAAAATAGGAGTGGATTTGTTCACATTAATTTTTTAATTTTGGAGACACGATTGTTTATTTGATAGAGATTAAGTTACTTAAGGGAGAGTTTATTTATCAATATTGATTAAAATGATCTCTGCCCAACTCCACAATTTTAATGCCAATGCTATTTCCAAGTCTGCAGTTTTATATTATAGAGAGGGGCTTACAGGGTTTTTTGGGGAAACAAACTTGAATTACGAATCAAGAACAGTGTTAAAATTTTTAATGAACTTTTATTCTATTGTTCAACACTTACATACACTTGAGGCAGAGTTTTCTCTATTGGTTTCTTTAGTCTTATCTATTTGATATAGCCATGCTGATTCAAGGGCTTCTATCCCGACCCCGATAGGTGGAAGTCCCCCCCCCCCCAACCTCCCTTGGTGGACAATAGGGCGTAGTCAAGTATGTGGGTCATGGTATTATTTGTATTTAATTCAAGAGTTTACCATGAATGTAAGTAATACTAAAATTTACAGTTAAAAAAGGTTTGAACATTGTTCAATAAGAATACTGATAACAAAGGATTGCAATTTCACTAATAGCTCAATAATTCTTCATTTTATCAGCAAATCAAATTATTGATTCCATTGATTTTTTAAAATTACTTTTAGTAGGTAGAGTATATATTATATACTATTTTTTTTTCA
Organism: Lymnaea stagnalis; assembly: GCA_964033795.1. Lineage (NCBI taxonomy): Eukaryota > Metazoa > Mollusca > Gastropoda > Lymnaeidae > Lymnaea > Lymnaea stagnalis. The sequence goes on along the minus strand of CAXITT010000639.1, from coordinate 341,143 downwards.
GTTTTAATTCATACAATTTAAGTGTACGGTGAAAATTTTGTTTTTTCTGAACTGTTTTCTCCTAACAAAAATACCATTTCTCCAAAATATAAGTATGTTCAAATTTTAAAAAAGAAATATTTATATTTTTCCATTTCCCATATAAATTGGTTTACCTGGGCTAGAGGAATTCAAAAGCCAGCAAAGGGGGTGGGGTGAATTTTATTCCCACCCCACTCCAACACCAGATTTCTTCATAAACCACAACGTTCGCAAACGTGCACTTTCTCAAATTGAGGGATGATCCTACCTTGAGTTTTGGTTGTGATATCACACAAGAACTGAAAAGTGACTCTAAACTATTGAAATATTGCTTTAAGAAATGGCGTCAGCGGGCCGTCGAGCTTGCGCTCATTATGCCCTTCCCAAAACACCCCTCCCCAACCCGGTATCGGGCCGCGGAGCGGTACGTCGGGGATTTCCCTTTGTCAGGACGGCCCCCACCCGAGTCTGCTCGACCAGGTCTCCGCCGGGGGCCGTCCTAACCGGTCCGACACTCTGTTCGCACACAGTGCACACGATCGACTTTCTCAGGAAAAATTTACGTCCTAATATCTTCTCCCACCCATCCCGGGTAAGCGTTAGATGCCCTATAAGAGGGATTCTACAGTGGGTTTCCACAACGCAACTAATTCGCGATGCAGCTGGGACGAAACGGTTGCCTTGGAGCAGCTTCTCAGGGCTGCGTAGTAAGAATCATCGGCCAGAGATTACCACCTTCGCCTCATATCCATTAACGGCAACTTGTAATAATGATCCCTACCCTGTCTCTGCCTATTGTCCCAGTTGGGAAATATCACAACTGGCAGGCCTGTAGGAGCTGTTTTATGTACGGCAGGTACCGAGCACATCCCTTGTCTGGCCACGCAGGACGCGCCCAGTAGTCAGCAGTTGTGTTTCCCGGTTAACGTCGAGGGGGTCGGTGGCCGACGCCTCCTAATCGACAAGCCACCACAGACTTGCCAACCGGAGCCCAGGAACACTCTAAAATATTAAAAGATGTCGTTTAATAGTATTATTATGTTTTAGCCTTGAGCCATATCTGTGTGATGTTACCGTACTAGTGTAGGCCTCGATGAATCGGTGCAATATTTTTAATTGATCAAAAGAGTAAATAGTCGTAAAAATGTTATATCCAATACTTATGACACTGTTATTTATTAAAATATTGTATAAAATGGCTGATTTGGGGCATTTCAAATGTATGTTAGAATAGCTTGTTCAGTTGTTGTAATATATATATATATATATATATTTAAAAAAAAATCCTTTTTGTGACCTTGCTGGTTTTAACCCTTATTATAACGGTTTAGCTATTATTAATTTTTTTTTTAAAGTAATAAAAAAATTACTAATGTTTATAAAATATTTCTATATTTTTATCATTGTGATAAATATTAATATTTTTATGCATACAAGCCTTTACGAAATTTATTGAGAATTTGATTAAATACTGATTTAATTTAACAATTATTGTTAACTACCCGGGGCAATAAAACCATGAATTTTTATGTCATAGTCATGCATTTTCATTAAAATATGTACCTAAAGGTTAGTTGTATTGATTGTTGTATTAATACCCTGTTAAATTTTTCAGAGATGATATTATTTTTATTGGGGGGGGGGTTCGAAACCCAGCTGTAGCTGAACCTGGTATGAAATAAGTAATAAAATGTAAATTTGAGTATTGTGCGAGGTACTCGGGGGGGGGGGGTAAATTAAATATGTTTATGTTTTTTATTATTATTTTAACTCCGTGAGTTAAATCTGGATTGGAAGTGGTTGAGGGGGAGTCGAGCTTGGGAAATCACTAATAATTGTTTCACACCGGATATTGTGTTTTATTGTGTGGGGGTGTTTTTAAGGGGTTAATGAACGCCCTTCCCGCCATCTACTTGGTGACGTATATTTATGGTAATTATGACTAGTGTCTTAGTGTCTATACTTTTTCGGAGTGGCTATAGGCATAGGTACCCGGTTACCTATAGGAGCAAATGGCTGGTCACGTGAGGTCTTTATGTATTCGGTTGGTCACGTGACGGTTATGACGGATACTTCCATCATACTTCCATCGGTTTGCCATCTTAGAGCCATTATTATCAATCGAGAAATGTGCCGTATTTTGAATACTTTCATGTAGCGTAGAAGAAATACTAAGAACAACGTGACGTAAAAGCAAGTAAGAATACGTTTATGTTTTGTTATGGTGGACTAGCGGACTGGCCCGTACCGATAGCCAGCCAAGGAAACAGCGCGCATGCGCACAGAGATTAGAGAGAATGTGTGTTAATGAACCGTGTTCCGGACGCAAGCAGAAAGTCAACACCTGATTGAGAACTTGTATTTTATGTATATATACGTTTATGTTACTTGTTTGAAATAAAAACAATGAAAACATAACAAAATTGTGGCCAGTATAAACATAACAGTTTGGTATCAACCAGCATCAACAACACAGTATGATGGTCAGTTGGACTCAATACAAAACTCAGTACAACTGAGTGATAGTTTGATACGCACGAGTGACTTCACGGGACGAGGAGGTAAATACACAATGGAGTCAAATTTGACGCAAGCTGACATTATCCAGAAGCTCATGTTCATACAGCAGAACGAGCTACTTTTGAAACTAGCTACTAATATGAAGTTTACACATTTCAATAGTAATGAGGAAACGTTTACAGACTACTAAGCTAGATACTAGATATGTTACTAACTCTTCTACCTTTGTGTTGGCAAATAATGTGCCAAAGGAAAGGCAGGCACACATTTTTTTAACAAGCCAGAGGCCAGAGCTGCATAAAATGTTATCAACCATGTACAACAAAAAGAACCACCACAAAATTTAAATGACTTGAACATAGAAGAAATATATAGAATAATGATAATGATGGATCAATTTGATCCCACCAAATTTGTAATCAGGTAAAGATTCAAATTTTGGTCCGATTCTAGTAGAAAACCAGGGGGGGGGGGGGGAAATCAAAGAATTGGCAGCTAGGATGAGACAGGAGGCAGCCACTTGTGAGTTTAGGAATATAAAAAATCCTCTAGATGAAGCTTTACGAACAAGATTCATGTGCTCTGTAAAGAGTGAGGCAGTATTAAAAATTTTGTTTCGGATGAAGGACACTGAACTGTCATTCAACAAGGCAGTTGAAATAGCTGTTGAAACAGAGGAGGCAGCGAAATGTGCCAAAGAAACAGTCCATGAAGAAGCGCCTATCAATAAAATTCAGACACAAAGAAAGCAACATCAGACAGCAGAGAAATTTTCTCCATCTCAAAGACAGGATTTTCCGAGTGGAACTTGTGGCAGGTGTGGAGTAAGAGGCCATAAAGGAAATGTCTGCAGGACCAAAGACAATATCTGCCGCTTTTGACACAAGAGAGGACATCTAGAAAGAGTTTGTCTAAATAAGAAAGAGAATGCTCCAAAACAGAAACCGATTCATCTAAAAAGAATAAGAAGGCAAAACCAAATAAAAACTATCCCGCCCATTAGTCAAGTTCTCATTTTAGAAGGAAAGAGGTTTGCATTTGAAACTGACACTGGAGCCTGAGAAAATTTTATATCTGAATCTGTTTGGCAAAAGCTGGGACAACCGACATTGAGCCCAGTATCAGTCAAGTACGAGTCAGCGTCTGGTGACCTACTTAATGTTTTGGGAGGTGTGGAGATGAAGGCTGAAGCAGGGGAAATAACTACAAATTTGTCATTTGTATTAGTGAAAAACCACAACTTAAATTTGTTGGGAAGAACGGCAATAAAGAACCTCAGGATTTCAATAGACGCACTGTTTCAAACAAGATAAATCACATTGCTAATAAAAACTCATTGAATAAAGCTTGTGAAAAAATCTGTAAGGAATTCCCGAAGCTGTTTGAACCTGGTCTGGGGCTATTGAAGGATGTGGAGCTAGAAATTAAGTTCAAGACAAATGCACATCCAATTTATGTGAAACCTAGAAATTTTCCATTTGCAGTAAAGGCAGAGCTAGCAGAGGCTTATGAAGCTGGAATATCTTCAGGAGTATGGCTATCAGTACAGTTCAATCAATGGGGCACTCCTGTAGTTCCAGTGAGAAAGAAGTCTATCACAGGAAGAAAGTCACAGATTAGGGTCTGTGGGGACTATGCAAAAACTGTAAATCAACAGTTAGAAACACCCAGGTACCAAATGCCATAACCAGAAGACCTCATGAGGAAGTTAGCAGGTGGACATTATTTCTCAAAAATAGATCTAGCTGATGCTTATAATCAGATCAAGCTGGCTAAAGAATCCCAAGAGAAATTGGCACTAAGCACACATTGACTCATCAAAGGGTCATGCATTCTGTTAAGTTTTTGGATCCAAACTCAGGTGCCAATAGCCAATACCCAAAGCATCGAACGTTTGTGGAAATCTGCAAAAGAAACAAGCGCCACAACGACACACAGACATATGCTCGATTTGTATATGTGTGAGTTCATGTGGCGTCAACGTGTTAAAGTAAATGGTTTTTATGTCTTCAACGCTATTCTAGACGATGTTGTTCAATTTTGGCCACTACAGTAGCGGAGGACCTTTAAAAAAGTAAGTATGTTTTTATTCAAAATAACATTTGTTTTTTTGGAAATGTGAAGTGTTTTAAGTTTTAATGGAAATGTGAAATAATGCATAATAATTTTTTATTTAAAAGTTTTTTAAGCTAATTCACTGCTAGACAGCAAGAGATCAAGAGGGTTACGTCCCAAGAGGGTTAACGAAAAAGCTTTCGGGTGACCAGCTCTCCTACCAGCAATGCTGCTAGTACATGAATTTCAAATATCCTAGTCCAGAGTTTCCCAAGCGTTTTGGAGTCACAGCACCGTTGCTGCACCCACGTCTTTTCAATTTTGCTCTAAGCCACATTCTTTGTGCACTGTAAAATAGCACTTTTTAAACAATCTAATCCATTTTTGAAACCTTATACTTATACAAGAAGACATACCTCATTAACTTCACTTGACTCTATCAAAACAATATTTAATTGATACAGCATAGACGCTGCACAAAACCAACTGCTACTTTAATAAGTACAGAGTACCAAGTAGGTTGGAGAACTAGTGAAAAATACCAACTTAATTATAAATGGCTTGCATTAAGTCCATTAATTTTTTAACACTTCAGGTTGCAGCAGGACACAGTCTGGGAGCCTCTGTCCTAGTCAATTACATGCCATAATAAACACATATCTTTACATTTTCTCTTAACACCTAGCATCATCCTAATCCCCCTTCCAATAATAAATATTAGTATCTTGATCCTTTGAATGCACTTTATATAAAGATAAATCCTGCAAGTGCATGTAAAAAATATCAAAAGACTGTATTGGAATGGTTAGTTTCACTGATTAGGTTAGGGTAAAGTCTTGCACATTCCTAATTTAGTTAAAATTAGATAAAAATCCCTAAAAAAATCTAAATTTCCTTCTGACATATTGAGTGCATTTTTGCTGTAAAAGAAATAATTAAAAAATGCAAAAGAGCTATTTAATGGATTGCTTCTTATATTTAGATTCATCTGTCGCTATAGCATACATTTTTTGGGTTAAAATCATAGTAGTAATAATCAAGAGCTACATCTTGCAGGTTAGAATTATATTACCATTGATCTGTGACAAAAAATCTTATTTAAATTTTTAAAGATTCACTACTGTAATGCAGTTGTACCGGTAGTTAAAAACTTGCACTGAGCTTGACGTGACCATTTTGAGGTTTTCTTTTGTTCATTTAACACCACCTCCCTAATTCCAATAGTGGTTGGACTTTAACTATTTAATAGATTAAATAAACAAAGCTATTCAACTTTCCATTAGAGAACCAGGAATTTTTTGTCAAAACACCCATGTAAACATGGCTTGTGTAAAAGCAATGATTACACCAAGTGTGTGATTAATTTTTTGGGTACTTTTTATGATGGTAACTTTCAGGTTAAAAGTGTTCATAGGATATTGTCTTCATATTAATGCAAGCTTGCGCTCTAATATAACAAAGTTTCTATCTTCTACTAATTAATGTATTATTTTACTTCCAGGTTAAAGTTGTTGTTTTCACAGAGATCACTTGAAGACCCCCATCACTGCCAGAATTCACAGCTGCTCTTATGATGAATGTGCAGTAGGAATGCCAGGACAATGACTGGTCAACATTTTACTTCAGGTAAATCCAGTCCTTTTTATTCTATTTATTTTTCATTACCCATGCCACTAATTTAAAAAAAAAAATTGTTTTATTTTTTTACATTTTAACTTGATGCTTGATTTATCACACTGGGTAATAATCTTGAGGTAACTTGCCATTATTGGGATCTTGGAAATTTATTCCCAATGGATCATAAGCCGACCACAATCTTAGTTTTGGCCAGGAAAACCCTGAAAAGTGTGTAATCTGCTTATTAGTGTACTCTTTCAGTTTTGGCTGGGAAATTTTTTAAAGGTTTTCATCGAAGCCTTAAAAATAATTACTTATTAAAAAGACTTAAAACTATTAAACATTCAGTATTATCTATAACAGTGACTCACTTCACTTTTCTACATATATATACCGTAACCACACTGAACAGAATCAGTCATATGCTCAGACACAGACACAATCTTATTGTTTTCTATAATAGAATCAATGTACCTGGTGAAAACCACCTGTGACCGACTCAAAAGCCCACTTATACCATTGAAATATTTTTTGTATAAATAGGCCTTTGAATACGGATCTACAGTACATGCTGAATTTTGATTTATAGCCATGTCTAGACTTAATTATATGTTGATCATTCTTAAACATCATCCAAAAAAAATTCAAATTAAATAATTATAATAATAAGTTTGCCGCTAAATGGGAGAAATAGAGATAGATCAACAGATCAATTTGTTAACGCTGATCATTAGTAGGGCCCTGGCCTGTTTCACCACATCCTTCCATTCAGACATCATCATCACAGGTGCCCATCATAGGGGCCTGGTCTGCTCGTTTGCTCTACAACATCCTCCCTTTTAAGCTGATCCATGACTTTACACCATCCAGGTGATTTTAGTCCTTTACAACTCAATCCATATCAGTCTTGGTCGACGGATGAGCTATTAACCCCCTAGCCTTTGGTCTGTAGATCACTTTTGCTGCTGTACAATCTAATATCCTCTCAAGGTTTCTTGCCCAAAGCAGCCTGCACCTTTAATTTGCAGCAACTACGGATGGTTCCGGTACTGAAAATGTTCATTCGGAAATTGCATCAGCGGGCTGTCAAGCTAGTACATTAGCTCTTTATGCCCTCCACAAAGCACACACACCCTCACTCCCCAAGCCTGAGTTATCGGGCTGGGGAAGTGGAACGTTGGAGATTTCCCTTTGCCAGGACAGCCCCAGCCTGCACTCACTCCATCGAGTACCAGTGGAGGTCACCCAGCACAAGGACATCCGGTAGGCCGGTGACGCTTCTCTCACAGCATCAGGAGTCGGGATGGTGTATTTACATCCTAAAATCTTACCCTGCCCATCCCTGGGAATGTAACTAATTTACGAAGCAGCTGGGACGAAACAGTTGCCTAGGTACAACTACTTTAACTGCTATGTAAATAGAACCATTGTCATGAGTTGTCACTACCCACCTCATGCCTCATATCCTTAAAGGGCAACATGTAATCATGCTCCCTGCCCTATTTCTGCCGTTTTATTTCCAGCTGCAGATTTTTCACATCTGGTAGCCCTGTAAGTGCTTCCATTTTCGGCAGATACTATGCACACTCTTTGTCTGCCAGCACAGGCTCTCGCAATAATGGTGGTTTTGGTCCTAGTCAAGCGCTAGGGGGCAGCACCTCTTTAGCCAGCAAGCCACTACAAACTTGTTAACCAGAGCCCCAGGGGATATATATACCCATCCATCATTATCTAACACTGGACTGTATATTTTTCTGAGAATTTTCCAGGTATTGAACAGGTTCTCTTCTTTTGTCTGGCTGTTTTGCATTACCACTGGTCTTATGATAATAAAAGTTTTGTATAGGGCCATCATAGTTTTCCTTGAGAGATTTCTGCTCCTTAGTTGTAGCTCGTGTAGGCCGAAATAAGAAGAATGGCCAGCTTTTATCCTTTCTTTCATCTCTGTCATTATTTCATCTGTCTCTCTCTGGTGTGCTTGTTTACTTTGATTTTGTCACCTGTGTGTCTGATACGTGACATTAACATACACTTTGTATTCGCTTCATTTACCTTTAGAGGTAACTCTTCTAATTCATGGAATGCTTAAATTATATCAATGCTGCTTCTCCCCGGTAAAGCTATGTTGTCTGCATATGCCAGGTACTGCACTGGTTGGGCTTTTTAAAGTTGGTTGGTGTCCTGATGGTTGAGATTCTGATACGTTGTTTGTGATAGTTCATCCTGTGCTCACATGTATGTTTCTCTGGAAGTTGTTTGTGATAGTTCATTTGGTGCGCACATGCATGTTTCTCATAACGCTTTCTAAAGGGATGTTAAATAGGATACATGCCAGTGAGTGTCCTTGACTCAGTGGCCCTGATTAATATGAAAGTTCCTCAAGTACTCTTCCTGTACTTTGATTCTTTTTTGGAGGTAGCCATCGTCATGTATAAACCAGGTAAGTTTGTTAGAAACTCCAAGTTTCTATAGTTAGAAACTCCAAGTTTCTATAGTGCACTTTGCAGATATTTCCTGTCTAAGCTGTTGTGTAGTCCACATATGGTTGGTGTATGGGGATGTTGTATTCTTAGCATTTCTTCTGGAGACATCTGGTGGTCAAAATATGATCTGTGGTGGGTCTATTCTGTCTGAATTCAAATTGATAGTCACCTAGAATATGTTCAGTAAACCTTTTCAGTTTTCTTGCTATTAATTTGTTGATGATTTTGTAGGTTACATTAATTAGGAAGATTCCTCTGTAATTTGAGCATTCCAGTTTAGATCCTCTCATGTGAATTGAGCGCAGTACCCCTTTTTATTTGGCATTTCTTCTTCCTGCCAAATTCTTGATATGAAGCTCTATATTTGTCTATGCACTTGTTCGTTTTCACTTAGTTTTATAAGTTCCACAGCGATAAGGTCGGTTCCTGGGGCTTTATTATTTTTCATGGTAAAGATCACGCTTTTTGTTTCATAGTTGGTTGGCTGCCCAAAGGGTACAGTTCTTGTGGTAGTTTGTAATCTTCATTGGCTCCACCATAAGAGCCATATAGCATCCCTTCAAATTGTTGTGCCCTTCTAGTACCTTTTCTGTGATCAGTTCCTTAACTATAATGCTGATCACTGATAGGATTCCTAATAAATGCTGCTAGTTTTGCTGTATGCATGAATAAACAAATCCATGCTTTAATTGAAAGCCTTTGTAAAACCTATAACACGGTATAACTTAAATTTCTTTTAAAACTTTTTCACATCACTCCCATGTATTTCCAAAAATATTGTTTAATCAGGGCCTAAAAGGGGGGTGGGGGGTGTTTAAGCCAGCCTTAGTGAACAACATGACTATATTTTTTTAATTTTCTGAAAAGGGGATGCAGCGTAACAATGCATCTTTTTTCAGGTTTGCTCAGTTCCTTTTACCTAAACTGATTGATACCTCTCCCCATTTTTAATTTTTTTTTGCTTGTCTCGCTCTCTCTAATCTTCAAACTGCACCAAGTTGGGTGTCACCTTGTGATGTGTATGCATAATGTGGGGTGTGTACATAAGGTGGGTTGTATGCCCCACATTGGAAAACAATTCCATTAACCAAAGAGATGTTGTAGAATGGATTAATTATGTAAGCCTACAATATTATAGTTCATCATAAAATCACCTTTCTCTTTTAACTTGTAAAATTAGTGTAAATCAATTGTTCCAATGCAAGTGAATAAAAAGCAAAAAATTATAAAGTATGTCATTCAACACGGCTCCTCAGGAATAATCATTCATTTGAGCATCTTCTAAATCTTAATTTACTGTAGTTACTGCAGTTATGAACTCTAAAAGCAGATTTTTCAATTTGTTGATATTACAACTAACTATCAAAGTGTCACAAGACATTAGTAATAAATTTTTCACTAGCAGCCATTCAGTGAGTTCTCTTAGCCATATCAGGGATTTATTAGTTCTTATTAAGATTTGTGACTTAAGGGGGAGCACGCTGGTAAATTCGTACAGATTAGGGAACAAAAGAATTTTTGTATTTTTCAGTCCTTGC
>CAXITT010000639.1:217729-329339 GCA_964033795.1 Lymnaea stagnalis | reverse complement strand
TGGGGGGGGGGGGGGTATTTAATTAATGTTAGATGGGACATTTTTTCAAGGTGACTACACTTTACTGAGACCTTAGTATTCCTCAAATTTGAAATACCCGATACTTTTTTAATGCTTTTTCTATAAGGGAATATGGGAGGTGGTGATATGAAACCTTTTTGGGTGTTCAGATGGGGAGTGGGGCAAAAATGGTTGTGAAGAACTAACAGCCCTCCTTAGCTTAAAGTTAAACTTTATTTGAATAAGTTTGAGAACCACTGTGCTAGTGTGTTAAATGTGAAGTAAATTTTGATGGGTAAAAAGAGTTCGAAATGATACTAATCAGAGGTGTAGCGAGGATGTTTGGCACCCGTGGACAAGATTTGGGCCCAGGGATAAGGTTCATTTTAAAGCGCCCCCTTTTCTTTTTTTCAACTCTCAAACCTGTTATTTTTATCAATAAAATAATATCAAAGCACATTTTGGCGCCCCGGGACATCTATCCCCCCTGCCCCCCCCCCTCGCTACCCCTCTGATACTAATACACATGCTAAATTTATTAAGCATTCCTTCATCATGAGTTGTAATCATTCTTCAACAGGAATGATTGTTCAAGAGCAATCACAAGATGAATAGTCGAGAGAAACCACACCTCAACAAGACATGTTCTAATGATCTTCAATCTCATAGAAATCAATCCATTAAATGACAACTTTGGACAATAAGGTATGTGAAATTTTACTATGAAATGAATGAGCGTGATAAGTTGGGCCACCTGGGTATAGCAAATAGTAAATGTATAGGATATGTTCAACATTAATACAGCAAAATATTTGGAAAAAAATACCTTTACCAGCATAACAATCGGTCGACTATACTACTTAAGTGAAAATTTGGGATTAAACAAAAGTAGTAAATATAAAATGAGCAATAGTAATTTTTAAAGATTTTATTAAATATAATGAAACAAGCAATAGTCATTGTTACCTGTATTTATCAAATTAAAAGATGAATCAAATTTCATAGTCATTCTAAAAAAATATAATTATTTAGAGCTGTTGTTCTCAACCTTTCTAATGCCGCGACCCCTTATTTTATAAAGTTCCTTATGTTGTGGCGACCCCCAACCATAAAATTATTTTCATTGTTACTTCATAACTGTTAAGATTCGTAATGTAAATGTCTGATATGCAGAATTCATTTTCATTGTTGCAAATTGAACATAATTTAAGCATTAATCACAAAAAACAATATATTGTGAAATATTAATTTCTGATTACAAAGAAATGAAATTTTGTCTTGAAGCATGGTGTAGCATGGGTAACAGTCTTAATTTTGCTTCCTTACATCCCCACAAGACAACTACGTTCTTCCATTGACAGTAGAACCCTCTCAATCCCAAGAACTAAAACTAAGACCATCGGTGAACGCTCCTTCTGCTTCCATGGGCCCACGTTCTGGAACCAGCTCCCCTTCCATATACGTCATAGTGAAACCTCGTCCATTTTCAAAAAGTCCCTTAAAACTCATCTGTTTAGGTCCGCCTATGACCTGTGATGCATCCTCCTTGCCCTACCTAATTTTCTGTTTCGGTTTAATCCTGAAGTGTCAAAGTGTCCTCGTTTTATAGCCATTTTCATTGTTTCTATAGAATAGTAGTTACTATCCTAGTGTCTCATTTGTATTTACTTAGTTTACATGTTTTAATAATTGTAAAGCGCTTAGAGCTTTATGATAAGCGCTATATAATCACGTTCTGGAACCAGCTCCCCTTCCATATACGTCATAGTGAAACCTCGTCCATTTTCAAAAAGTCCCTTAAAACTCATCTGTTTAGGTCCGCCTATGACCTGTGATGCATCCTCCTTGCCCTACCTAATTTTCTGTTTCGGTTTAATCCTGAAGTGTCAAAGTGTCCTCGTTTTATAGCCATTTTCATTGTTTCTATAGAATAGTAGTTACTATCCTAGTGTCTCATTTGTATTTACTTAGTTTACATGTTTTAATAATTGTAAAGCGCTTAGAGCTTTATGATAAGCGCTATATAAAAATGCCTAAATAAATAAATAAATAAATAAATAAATTTAACAACAGTAAACTACTTAGCTACATTTTCGACAGTATGCTAAAAGCCAACATCAGTGCCAAGGTTTAGATTGTTTCTTCTTCTATATCTTAAGGGCCCACGATCAATTTATTGATCATTTTGGCTCCTGTGCATGTAGATGGGATTTGCAATGTTTCTGTTACTGGTGTTGATGAGGAAATCATGCACTAGGGGTTTGAAGGCTTGAGGCAATAGACACACGTGTCTAGTGTTGTCGCCTCAACCGTTCCTTTTGAAAGATTGTTTCAGTCCCTGATTGTCTTGGGCAGGAATGAGCAGCTCCTATACTGGCTTCTTGCTGGTATGAGCCTGAATTGCCTGTCATGGCGGCGTCGCTGTCTATGGGGGGAGAGGAACGAGTTTCTGTTTAATATTGGAACAGTGGACCAGCCCATTAGTTATCTTGTACATCATGGAGAGCCTGGATTGTCGTCGTGGCTTCTCCAATGGTGACCAGCCTAGTGTTTCTAGCATGCTGCCAACACTATAGGTATTCCTGTAGCGGTTTAGGACAAAGCGTGCTGCTCGTCGCTGGACCGCCTCCAACCTGTCAATGCTCTTTCTTACCTGATCAGAAATGCTCAGAACAGTCTTTGCACGAGCACAACGAAGATGATCTTCCACAAGTCTTCTTCTATCTTTAATTTAGGCTTGATTACCAATAAGCTGGAAAACCCTGTTTCACGAAGATATGTTGTTGGAAAGAAAGAGGAAAGCGCAACAGAAAAGGGTATGACTGCAAACACTTGATCCAGAATTTTGTAACTGGCATTGTAGAGAAATCATTTCTTGCTGTATCGCTGTCAATCCAGGAAAATCCTGTACTGAGCAATTTTTGTGGAAATTACCGCGACTCAGGAAAATCTTCAACTTTGACTGTGAATGGACTTCTGGCAAGTGCAAATGGGGTGTGAGGTAGATTTGGAAAGTATGATGAAATTTCATCTGTAACATGTGCAAGTGTTCCTTCACAGAATTTATCATTGTAATTCCTTTGTCTGGTTCAATATCATGAAACAAGATAATATGGGCAACGTATACATTTTATTTTCATCCAATTTTTTTGGCCAAAGCTGAAATTAAAATTTAAATGATCACATCTTTTTAGGAAAATTGTAGGATGTTGCATTTGGTCCTTGCAGTGATAAATTTAACTCATTTAAGATGGCGAAGATGTCAACCAAGTAAGCTATTTTCTGCAGTTCACTTTTATCACTAAAAAGAGCTTCGAACTGCGGTCTTGCTTTCTGATTTAAAAAAGTTTTGAGTTCATCACGAAGCTCAAAAACACATTTTAAAACTGTTCCTTTCAACAACCATCTCATTTCGGTGTGAAATAGCAGAGCATTGTTCGACGCATCAACTCGTTGCACAGTCGAATGTTTAAAGTGCTTGCCTTTACAAAATTGACAGAATTTATGACACTTTTTGTGACTTCTTTTAACTCTTGTGACAGCGTCTCCATAGCTAATATTTGCCGATTAATCAATCAGTAAGTCCCGATGACTTTTTGTGACTAATTCAGTATTAGACGTTGAATCCATATCGATATCCTAGCATAGCTGGAGCACCATCTTTGCAAACAACCCAAACCTTTTCCAAGAGATATATGATCTTTAAGAAATAAACCAACTCTGTCAAATACATCACGTGCAGAAAAGAAATTCATCTTAAAGTCACCATCATTAATATACCTCACATAAACTAGTAACTGTGAACAGTTTGCAACGTCTGTAGATTCATCAAGCTGGATACTAAATATTGGAAGTGGAGCAGATTTAATTTCCTGGATTACCTGATCAAGAATATCAACAGACATGTCATCTGTTTTTCTACGGACAGTGTCGTTAGATACGGAAATTGCACTCAGCTTCGAAACAAATTCGTCTCCAATCATAATGAAAATTTCTGACATTTCTGGTTTTTTAGCCGGACCAAATCAATTGGTTTCAAATACCATCAGCATCAAAAATGTGTGTTTTCCAATGGTCTTAGGCGACCCCCATGAAAGGGTCGCGCAAGGAGGTTGGGACCCACAGGTTGAGAACCGCTGATTTAGAGGATAACCTTTTAGTTATATCTGAAAAATTTCATGACAGTCACCATGGTCACCGTAGCCTGCTAGTATTATTATCTAACGATGTAACAGTCATTATTTTTATGGTCTTGTCCCATCCATCCCTGTAACTCTGGCAATCACTAAACTTCATTCCACTCAGAACTGATGCTTTTATATTTCCATGCTTGGATTCCCAACTGCAGTAGATCTGAGAATGAAAGATTGTGCTCTTTGCGAGGAAAAATGCTTAATCTAACATTTATTAACGTTCATGCTCCATTAAAGATATGGAAGGTTGGGGAAAAGAATCCTTTTATGAGACACTGGAAAAGATCTACAAAGAGGCACCACGACATGATATTAAAATAGTGAGTGACGACTTCAATTCCAACTATTGGCAAGGTAAAGACTGCATAAAGAATCCAATGACGATGGGATCCGACTCATAGACTTTGCTTCAATAAAAGAGATGTCAGTTAGCAGCACCAAGTTTCCACTAAAAAATTATACATACACAAAGTTACTTGGAACCGACCAGATTGAATTACCCACGTTTTAATCAATCATTTTAAGATTTTAAGGATCAGACATACTAGATGTAAGAAGCTGTCAAGGAGCAGATGCAGACTCTGACCATCTACTTGTAAGGGTTAAATATAGGCAAAGAATAAGCATTCTTCACAATGGCCAAAATCAAAGAGAAAATAAACACCAAAGACTTTCCAAAAATGATGTAACAAGTAGAAGCATAACTGGAGGAAACAGGGAAAACAACATAAATGAATAGTGGGATCGGGTTAAAAAAATGCTGGGAAAACATCAGAAAATCAGAAACAGTAGGAGGATTGCAGCAATCAAACAATAGAGTAGGCTGATTTGATCATGAATGCAGACAGACTGTTGAAGAAAGGAACATAGCCAGTGGAAAGCTATAGAAATGTGTAGGAAGAAAAAGAGGACATGGGGAAAAAGCTAAATGAAAAAGAAGACTTATCAAGGTAGGGAAACATCAGAGCAATGTACATAAAGATAAAAGATGAAAAGAATGGATAACAAGCCAGACCACAAATGTGTGAGAGCCAGAATGGAAATTTTGTGGACATAAGTGCAGACAATAGACAAGATGAAGATTATCAACCACCAAATGGAGGATCAGACCCTTTAATAAACTAGTCAACTCTAGAAGAAACTTCAGACGTAATCAATTCTATGAAAAACCACAAAGCCCCTGGAGAAGATCTCATCACAGCAGAACTTATAACTAAAATTTGTCAAGAAGAGAAAATTCCAACAGAATGGCAAACAGCACTAATAACCCCAATACACAAGAAAGCTTCCAAACTTCAGTGCACAAACTACAGAGGAATCTCCCTATTAAATGTTACATACAAAATACTGACAAAAGTAGTTGCCAAAAGGCTACAGCCTTTCACTGAAGAAATACTAGGTGACTTCCAATGTGGATTCAGACAAAACAGATCAACGACTGATCGGATGCCTATTAGAGAAATGTTACAAACATAATATCCCAGTACATCAACTCTTTTGGCATATGACAGCATCAAAACCAGGTTGACATGGCTATTCTCGACTTCTCAAAGGCCTTCGACACTGTTCCACACAGCCTTCTTCTACATAAGCTCCACCACTACGGCATTACCGGCAACCTTCACTCCTGGCTCTCAACATTCCTAACACAACGTACCATGCAAGTAGTGGTAGACGGTGTCCAATCAGGGAAAGCTACCGTAGACTCAGGAGTTCCACAAGGCACAGTGCTGGGCCCCCTTCTCTTCCTCTGTCACATAAACATCTCAAGTGAGGCTGTTTGCAGATGACTGTCTTGTCTACAGAGAGATAAACGGCTACGATGACCACAACCACCTCCAAACAGATTTGAAGTGCCTTATGAATTGAGCGGACAATTGGGGCATGAAATTTAATGAAACCAAATGCTACACAATGACCATCTCAAGAAAAAAAAAAACATCAACCTATATGTACTCACTAAACGAGACAATTCTCCAACAAGCATCAAATAACCTAAAATGGTCACCCCCATATAAACAAAAAAAAATTTTAAAAGCCAACTCCACCTTAGGTTTCATCCGAAGAAATCTGCGCCACAGCCCAACTTCCTGCAAACGAAATGCATATCTCTCACTCGTCCATCCACTACTAGAATATGGAACGAATTCAACGTACCGCGGTGCGTTTTATCGCTCGAGACTACAAATCCACCACTTCTGGCTTCGTCACCGGCCTCTTAAAAAGATTTGACATTCCCCCCGCCCCTAAAGACAAACGAGAGGGACTCCGCCTGATATTCTTATATAAAGTGGTCATGGGACTGGTTCCGGTCATCCCAGCAGGCAAGTACCTCACCCCACAGAAGCCGGGTGCAAAGATCAGAGCAAAACGCTCACTAAACACTGACAATCCCATAAAAAAAATTACACCCGAAACATTAGCAAATGCTTCAAAGTGCCTCAGTGCACAACAGTGCAGTATAAACAATCTTTCTTCCCACGCACAATAATAAGCACCTGGACAATCCCACTGTAAACTCGACATCGGTCGAAAGCTTCAAGGCTGCCCTGGCATCAGCTAGGAGCTTTTAGAATAGCTACATCATACCCCCAACCATTGCACAGATGCCAGTACATGGATGCAGCAATGAACACAACCAGAACCAGAAAATATCTTTACAAGATTGATACATAAAATAACTGAAAAGATGTTTGCTTACGAGGTTCAGGGAGAAAATTCAAAGGAATTTCAGATTCGACAAGGCCTAAGCAAGGAGACTCACTGTCATACATGCTATTTAATCTAAAATTGGATAGAGTTATAAAAGTGGTTCTCAACTTCCTAATGCTACAACTCTTTAATACCGTTCGTCATGTTGTGGTGACCCTCCTACCACAAAATTATTGTCGTTGCTACTTCATAACTGTAGAGTATGTGTATTTTCTGATAGTCTTAGGTAACCCCTGGGAAAGAGTCAATCGACTCCCAAATGGGGTGAGAAGCGCTGAGTTATAAGAAGCATACATATTGACATCTGAGGAAAACCCAAGACCCGCTATCTACAATCAACCCCTTCAGTATCTTGCATATGCTGATGACTTTGTCAGCACTGTAAGGGAAAAGTAGGAAAGATATATCAAAAGCCTTTATTGAATTAGAAGACTTTATAAAATGGATTAGCTATCGAATTTCTAGTTTAAAAATTATCCATCCATCCCTGTGGCGCTACAGCCCATGTAGGGCTTTGGCCTGCCTCACTACTTCCTTCCACTCAGACCTAACTAATGCCTTTCTTTTCCATGCTTGGACTTTCAGCTGCTGTAGATCTTTTTCTACATCATCTATCCACCTAAGCCTAGGTCTGCCTTTGAGCCTTTTTCCTCTGGGGTATTAGTGATGTACCCTCTTCGTTCCTCTGTCATTTGGCATTCTCTCTAGGTGTCCTGCCCAGCGTAGCCTGCCTCTTTTTATTTCTGCCACTATCGTAGGATCCTGATATAGACTGTATAATTCCTGGTTGGTTTGTATTCTCCATCCATATTCATCCTTTGTTGGCCCATATATTTTCCTGAGAACTTTCCTCTCCCATGTGTTTAATAGGTTTTCTGCTGTTTTTGTTAGGGTCCAAGTTTCACTTGCATATGTTACAACTGGTCTGATCACAGTTTTATAAATAGTTTTCTTTGTTTCTCTTGTAATGTTTTTACTTTTGAGTATTTTCTGACTACTGAAGTATGCCCTGTTTCCGGCTGATATTCTTTCTTTTATTTCTGTTAGTAATTCGTTTCTTTCATTTAACAAGGATCCTAGGTATTTGAATTGATTTACTTTTTCAAAAGTTTGGTTTCTAATTTTAATTGTTTCATCTGTTTGTTCCTCTCTTATCATGGTCATGTATTTTGTTTTTTGGTTGTTAACTTCCAGCCCTGCTTGTAAAGATGCGTCTTCTAATTCAATAAAGGATTTTGATATGTCTTTTATACTTTTCCCTAGAAGTGCTATGTCATCAGCATATGCAAGATACTGAAGTGGTTGGTTGTAGAGTGTGCCCGTTGGTTGTGGGTCTTGAGTTTCCCTCAGAAAGTATCCTGTTATCGTTCCTCGAGTGTCAATGTGTATGTTTCTAATAACTCTCTCCAATGTTAGGTTAAAGAGCATACAAGACAGTGAGTCTTCCTGTCTTAGGCCTCGTCTAATATGAAATTCCCTTGAATATTCTCATTGAATCTTGATTTTGCTTCTTGAGTTGTTTAGTGTTACATGTATTAGCCTTGTCAGTTTGTTGGGTATCCCAACCTCCTGCAGAGTCTCATATAAATAGTTTCTTTTGATGATATCATAGGTCATTTTATAGTCGACATACTGGTATATTAAATTCATAGCATTTCTCTAATAGGCATCTGATGGTGAAAATCTGATCAGTCGTTGATCTGTTAGGCCTGAATCCGCATTGGTAATCACCTAGTATTTCTTCAGTGTAAGGTTGTAGTCTTTTGGCAATAAGTTTCGTCAGTATTTTGTATGTAACATTTAATAGGGAGATTCCTCTGTAGTTTGGAGCCTTTCTTGTATTGGGGTTATTAATGCTGTTTCCCATTCTGATTGTGTAGTTCTTTTCCTCCATAGTTTAAAAATTAACTCAAATAAAATTAAAGCAACTAAGTTCTATCTCGCGATGATAATGCTTCGAGCATAAAATCACTATAAGCAGGGTGGAAGTCATGAAGTCATTAAAATTAAAAAACACACTTTTGAATTACTAACAGAAATAAAAGAAAGAATATCGGCAGGAAATAGGGCATTCTTGAATAGTCAGAAAATTTTCAAAAGTAAAAAGTTATAAGCAAGTGAAACTTGGAACCTAACAAAACTGACTGTAAACCTATTAAACACATGAAAGAGAAGAGTTCCCAAGAAAGCCAAAGTTGACCTGATATTACCACTGCTCATGTTAATGAAGTAATCCAAATGTATTTATATTCTATCTTTGGTTATTTTACGAGAGTTAAAAAGTTGTGCATGACTGATAAAATTATCTGATTGAATTCTCTTTTTTTTATGTAAAGGGTGATCCTGTGATTGTAGATATGTATCAGACTTTGAAATTAGTATTAGAAATGAGTTAGCATATTACAAGCTGGTGACCAAGGAAGTGAACCCATAAACTGTCATTATCAGTAAAGTCACTGAAGGAAATTTAAAAGCTCATGATTTGCCAATTTAAATTGGAAAATCATGAGCTTTTAAATTTCCTTTAAATTCAAGCATATGTTTATTCACATTTATCGTTACATCTCTTGTTATGTTGTTAAATACATCGAAATTAAAATAAATATTTTGATTGAGCTCCAGTTACATGAGGTGAATCAAAATATTCATTTTAATTTCGCCGTATTTAACAACATAACAAAAACAAGAGATGTAACGATAAATGTGATTAAACATATGCTTGAATTTATTTGTATCATATTATATTAAACCAATTCGTTCGATTAGTTTTAAGTATGGTAGCAATTAATGATATATATTTTGGTTGATAAATATTTCTTTTATTTCAGATGGCGCCAAGCAATTCAAGGCAAAGAGTATGAAGAAAAGTCAATATCTTTACATTGCTTATTATTGTATGTGAGGCAAAGAGAAGATATTTAAATTGCAAAAATAAACAGATGGTGTTAACTAATTGTATTTGAGAGAAAAAGAAGATATTTTTTTAATGTTTAAAATAAATATTTGTTTGAAGTATGTATAAAAAAGAAATAAATATTTGAAACAAAAACATTTGAAGTGTTTAAAAAGTTATTTAATTTAAAAATAGAAAATGAAAACATGAATGCTCTTTATTTTAGGGGGAGAAAAACAAAAATTATCCCCGCGAGACTATCTCCAAAGAGATGAAAACATGAATACTCCTGGTGATATACAGTTAGTTATCTTTACAAAAGAAACTTTGGTAACTTAAGGACTTGGTGAAATCCAAGCTACCTAACAAATGTAGGCACCTTATTCCACCAAGCCCTCCAATTACACATGTTACAGGCAAAGTGTGAAATCCAGGCATTCTATAAGATCTCCTTCAATTTAAATGTTTATTTGTTTATAAAAAGTCCAGGCACTAAAGCTATAGACAATACTGCTGGATATCTCAACAGTCAATCTATAGAATGCCTGGTTTTCATACTTTTCCTGTACAATACAAATCAATCCATTATTTATTAATATTTGCTATTTGTCTAAAACCACCATCATCTTAAGATCTCGCATAAAAGTATTTACAATGAATTCACATGGATGGTGTTTAGTTTTTGTACAAAAGACCTTTGTATGTTTATCACATGGGGGACTTTGACATCATAATTCTGCATTGCCCCTGTTGTTATTTTATTGCTTGTCGCCAAATAATTAAACCGTATTTGTGCACAATTGGAGTCTTATCATTTGATGACCAGCAATATACAATATCACACATCCTTAACTGATTCTAGACAACATATTTACAATGGTATATGTTCAAAGTCTTAAAGTACATTCACTATCGGCATTGGTAATCACCTAGTATTTCTTCAGTGTAAGGTTGTAGTCTTTTGGCAATAAGTTTCGTCAGTATTTTGTATGTAACATTTAATAGGGAGATTCCTCTGTAGTTTGGAGCCTTTCTTGTGTATTGGGGTTATTAATGCTGTTTCCCATTCTGATTGTGTAGTTCTTTTCCTCCATAGTTTAAAAATTAACTCAAATAAAATTAAAGCAACTAAGTTCTATCTCGCGATGATAATGCTTCGAGCATAAAATCACTATAAGCAGGGTGGAAGTCATGAAGTCATTAAAATTAAAAAACACACTTTTGAATTACTAACAGAAATAAAAGAAAGAATATCGGCAGGAAATAGGGCATTCTTGAATAGTCAGAAAATTTTCAAAAGTAAAAAGTTATAAGCAAGTGAAACTTGGAACCTAACAAAACTGACTGTAAACCTATTAAAGACATGAAAGAGAAGAGTTCCCAAGAAAGCCAAAGTTGACCTGATATTACCACTGCTCATGTTAATGAAGTAATCCAAATGTATTTATATTCTATCTTTGGTTATTTTACGAGAGTTAAAAAGTTGTGTATGACTGATAAAATTATCTGATTGAATTATCTTTTTTTTATGTAAAGGGTGATCCTGTGATTGTAGATATGTATCAGACTTTGAAAGTAGTATTAGAAATGAGTTAGCATATTACAAGCTGGTGGCCAAGGAAGTGAACCCATAAACTGTCATTATCAGTAAAGTCACTGAAGGAAATTTAAAAGCTCATGATTTGCCAATTTAAATTGGCAAATCATGAGCTTTTAAATTTCCTTTAAATTCAAGCATATGTTTATTCACATTTATCGTTACATCTCTTGTTATGTTGTTAAATACATCGAAATTAAAATAAATATTTTGATTGAGCTCCAGTTACATGAGGTGAATTAAAATATTCATTTTAATTTCGCCGTATTTAACAACATAACAAAAACAAGAGATGTAACGATAAATGTGATTAAACATATGCTTGAATTTATTTGTATCATATTATATTAAANTTAAAAAAATAAACATACAGTCTATATAATGTTTACACCTCAAAATCGTACATATTAAACAGGTCTGCTACAAAATCAAATTTCAAATACATGAAAAGTGAGATTCAAATTATAACATTTAAGGAAACAATTATAATTTTCAATAAAATCTTTAAAAAATCATGAACAAATTTAGAAATTGGTTCACAAGTTCATACACACATTTATTTAACATCTTGAAGGGGTTGGCACTTTATTCAGTTAAGGAAAACCATCCATACAGTAACTATCAACAATAAAAATAATGGTTCAAGTTGTTAGCACTGCTGGTGGTCAAATGTTTATGTTGTTGGCACCAATGGTGGTCAAATGTTCAGGAAGGAAACACTATCTGTTGTCCAATGTTGAAATTTTGGAAGTCAAGGAGTCTTAACTTAATAAAAGATAAAGATTTACCTAATCAGGAGTGTCTCTGTTAGTGTTACAGAGAAAAGAAATCTTTGTGGTACAATATCATGGATGTATCTCAGTTGTATCCAATCATGGATGTATTATCTCAGTGTTAAACAATCATGGATGTATCTCAGTTGTACGGAACCCAATCATGGATGCAGTATCTCAGTGTTACACCATCAGATGAATCTCAGCTGTACCAAATCATGGATGTACTATCTCAGTGGTACCCAGTCATGGATGTATATCAATTGTACCCCAATCATGGATGTATCAATTGTACCCTAATCATAATGTATATCAATTGTACCCCAATCATGGATGTATCAATTTTACCCCAATCATGGATGTTTATCATTTTTACCCCAATCATGGATTTAGTATCTCAGTGGTAGCCATTATCAATTGTACCCTAATCATAATGTATATCAATTGTACCCCAATCATGGATGTATCAATTTTACCCCAATCATGGATGTTTATCATTTTTACCCCAATCATGGATTTAGTATCTCAGTGGTAGCCAATTATGGATGTATCATCTTAGTCACACTTAGTGGTACACCATCATGAGTGCACCTCAGCTCAGTCTCAGTTGTATGGTACCAAATAATGGTTGTAGTACCTCAGTTGCACCCAATCATGGATGAAGTATCTCATTGTTACACAATCATAGATGAATCTTAGGTGTACCCAGTTATGGATGTAGCATCTCAGTTGTACCCAATTGTGGATGCATCTCATTTCTGATGACCAAAATTAAAATTGAGAACAATATCAAAAATATTTTACTATCTATATTTTTTAAGTTTCCAATATATTATTACATATTTTTGTCTTTATTTCTCACTCTTTCAAACTGAGTATCATTTGGGAACAATAAAAAAAAACTTAACTAAATCTCATGTAAAATAAAACTAAAAACTGGAAATACATTTACTTAATAGATATTCAGTACCTGGGTCAATGAACCATGAAATCAAGAGAATTTTTTTTGTCAGATCAATTCTTTGAGGAAATCATCCGATGTGTTGACAGAAACAATCTGTAAATAGAGAAATTATTAACTTGCTTGTCTAGTTTTATATTGTGTATTCTGTATTTTTGAAAGGGTCAGATTATAGACTAACTAGACGTAAGCCCATGGCCTCAATAATCTCTTGGGCAACCAAATTTTGAAGTTTTGTTTTATAGATTCCAGGGCTTACTAAACAAAACAAAACAAAAAACTTCAAAAATTAATGATAAAGGATTTATTTTAGTCAGCTTGCTGTCCTCTAGGATACCACATTGAATCTAAATGTTTATTTTTATTATAATTATATATTTTATTTATTGTAGTTTGTTTACTGGAGGAGTATTCTTGTCAACACCTTTCATTTTTTGTTGCATCCTTTTATTCAGATTTTCGCATACTTGGTTTAGCTCATTTCCTTAGATTAAATATTTACATTCTGATGTTAATGAAGAAGGCATTTTGACCTATATTTCCATATATTTTTATGAATTATAATTATATACTAATTCCTAAGTTTTGTTTATCTTATGTAAATTAAGTCAGATATATTTGAGATGGCAAGGTATAAAGCTAGTCCTATGAAATCATTTCTCCATCACAAAAATGGTCAATGTTTCTAAAACTAATAAGTTCAGTGTCTTGCATTCCCCTATTTTTGTATGGCCTGAATATTTATGTTTAATTTAAAAACTTTTAGCAATTTATGATATATTTTTAATGATTTATGTTATTATTATTTGTAATTGTCTATAACTTTTTAATTCTTCGGTGACTTTAGTATTACAAATTTTATATGTTAGTAAGACTGTCAAAAGAAAATCCTTTCAACTGCCCTTGATATTTTTTAAGTGAAGTACTGAACAACAAATTTAATTTAATATTCTCATCAAATTAAGATTGTGATCTCTAGGCCTACTATTTTTCGACAGTAATTGTTGTTATCACTTTAGTATTAAGTCACAAGTCAAGAATCTATGCAGCCCAGCTTTTTTGAGTGGCAATGTATCAAGTAATTATTCATTTAATGTTATTTCCTAATAACTACAATGAACTTAATATTAATAAGTTAGAATAGACTACAGTATCAGTAAATAACTACTTTAAAAAATTAACTTAGTTGTTAGTACTACAAGTAGTTAGTCTTTTTACTCCATATTTTGAGTTTACTAATTTTTGTCTTGTACTAGTTACTTGTGATAATTTAATAATTACTTTTACCAGTGCTTTGGTAATTGGTATTATTTCTCCTCAAAATTTTCTAATGCAAATCAAACTAAACAAAAATTGCATTTAAGATAAACTAAAATGGTGAAAAATCATTTAACACTTTCCCAAATAACATATAGTATACCCTGTCCCTAGTGACTGGGTATAGCACAACCGTACACGTATAATAATGGGAAAAAGTGTTTCTGGCAATTCCTGGCAACCACAGTAAATGGCTCTCTTTATGTTATTTTTCTTTTTTAATATGTGGCATGATTTAATTGACCTGAAACCGAACTCCCTTCATAGATCGCGTATTATCTCCCACTGAAGCAATTTTTCAGAATATTAATGATAAAATGTTTCGTTTAACGAGAAAGATTCTGGAACGAATTATGCTCGTTATGAGAGGTTCCACTGTATTTATTTATTGTCAAAAATTAAAATTACTTTTATGGATTACACAGACTCAAATAATCAATAAATAACAACCAAACAATAATGTTCATAAGCCAGTTTAGATGTTTTTTCCTATTAAATTATGCTTGGGACTGTACAAAAAAAGATTACGCCCCCAAAAATTAGTCACTTTCGCATGCTTTATAATATTATATACTTTATAAAATTGCAACCACCAAGGCCAAGGTGCTAACTCCAACTACCTCGTGGATGAGGGTGAGTATGAGAAAGGTTATTAAAAAGGAGACTGGAGATACCAGCAATCACAGTCTGTCTCCGGGTGTATTACTCCCAGTTGCGGTGGAAAGGTTTTGAATAGATATATATTTACAATGACATTCTTTAAAGGCTGCGACTATTCGTACCCGGGTACCAGAAGTGAGAGATTGGGATACGATTGTAAACTTACTTCTTCAGTTTAACTAAAATAAACTACCACAAATGACATCCAAATAGCTTGAGTCTAATGGTACCCGGGTGCAAATGGCGGCGCTGCGTGTCTGGGTTCATTTTGACTCAGTGATATTAGTATTAGGACGTCATTTTTAGTGGTAGTTTATTGCAGTTAAACTGAAGAATTAAGTTTACAAACATATAGTCCATTCAATACCTCCTTTTGTCTTACAAACCCAGCAATGAAATTTTAAATATTTTTTTAATCCAAACCTCTCACTTATGGTACCTGGGTACGAATAGCCACTTTGTTCTTTAAAAAAACAAAATTTAGTAAATTAAATAGCTTGATTTTAATTTAATTAATCTTATTAAATTAGACCTATGATAGTCTATGCCTATAATAAAATACATAATTTGACTTCACACAGTACCCCCATCTCACACACACAACAGTTCAGAACAACCAACAAATGTTTGGGCTAATTGAAAGGAACGTCGTCTTTTGGCGGGTGTTTATTATAATTGCAGTGAATTAGTTAGGGTTTAGGTTTAGTTTTAGGGTTCAGGTAAGTTAGGCATAGGGATCGATTTAGGGATTCATTCGTGAAATTCGATAAAATAGTGGCATTCGTCCTTTAAATTTACCAATGTTTGCTTTGTATCTTGACAAAGTTATTTAGGAAAAGTTATTCAAACCTCAAAAGAATTCTTTATCCTAAGGAAAGCTAATAAAATTATGTTGATTAAAAAAAACCTCCTTTTGTTATAAAAGAGTACTCAACTAGAGGTAACTCAAAAAAATTATTTTGTCCATCAAGGTGACAGCGGTTAGTTCCCATACTTTCATTAAAGAATTAGGAACAGTAACCAAGTTAATACGATCTTTCACCAAGGTCACAAGAGTTAACTTTCTTGAAGCGAATAAATAAAATTACCTTATAATTAATGGGAAGTTATCGCGGTCGTCTTTAAAATATCTATTATTTTAATGGTTGCTTCCCTTTGACCGTATTTCGCAAAATTTAGCGGGAAATTATATCTATTTGAGGGATTTATGTTACCGGTGTTCAGTAAATTAACACTAAATTCTTAAGCTAATATAATTGGATTTGTGCACCTGTTACTTTTCTGAAATAATTTTACATTTTTAAAATATTTAAAATACTTTCTAACATACATTTTAATAGAAGTAGTCAAAATGACTTTTATACTTATAAAGAGAATTCTTCTGGGATATCCTGTTCATTATTATAATAAATTTAATTTTTTTTTGTTGTTGTAAATTTGATTTTAAAGCATGTTTTATTTTTGTGTAAATAATTTATTAAGGAAATATTAAAAATACTTTCTATTTTTAATATTTATAAACTGATATGAAATTTATCGTATTAGAGATTTATACCCTATGATTGTTAAATTATTTTTAAAATTTCAAATTAGTTTATACCTTACTAGTAAGGTCAGTTACTTTATACTTGTTAGCATTGATTAAAATTAATAACCTTTGATTTGGGACATATTACCCAACCTTACCTTGCAGGCTATCATTCAAAAGAGCTCACATAGAAAGTTCAAATTCAAACATTCTGATAATGGTAAAATTGATAATTCTAGAGTTATACTTATGTCATGCTCCACTTGGTTCTTTTATCCCCTGACACTGGGATTTCTTTTCACCTTATGGATCATCTTGGTGAATCAAAAGCACATTGTGAACATAAACTTTTAATTGCTACAAACTGTTTTTGGTGTTAAATAATGTCATGTTTAGTGAGACTTTTTATTACACTGGGATTTCTTTTCACCTTATGGATCATCTTGGTGAATCAAAAGCACATTGTGAACATAAACTTTTAATTGCTACAAACTGTTTTTGGTGTTAAATAATGTCATGTTTAGTGAGACTTTTTATGTGTTCTTTGAAAATTGTTTTAAATAGTCATAAATACTATAGCAATCTTTTGAAGATAGAATATTTTTTAAAGTATTTAATAGCTTCAATCAGATATCACTCCCCCATCCTACTTTTGTTTTTTTAAATTCGCCACCCCTAATTACTTGTTATAGGTGAAAATCTTCTTACCATAATCATCTAAAAAATTCAAATTTACTACTCATGTGGTTTTGTTAAATCAATCATTCAGTCAAAGCTACCTCTTATCCATTAATTAAAAACTATTAATATAGTTCTTAGTACATTCTTTATTAGTGTTGTAATAAATATGATTTGATTGTTAAGCTTTCCAGCCTTAGACACATGTCTGTAGTATTTGTTTGTTAGTAACTTTTACAGTGATGTGTCACTAGTTATTTGATTAATAATCAATTGTCTCGTCATGTGTAACTAATAATTGGTTTGTTAGTCACTTGTCTAGTTATGTGACTCTAGTGATTTGTGCTATTCAATTGTCTAGTGATGTTGGAAATGAATGCACAAGTTGAAACATTACCTAGTGATGTTATTTAAATTTAAGTTAATATTTAAATTTATTTAGCTTTAGATTGTGACAACATCAATAAATTTAAATACATTAATATGTACTGACAGGGTAAGGCTCAGGTCACACTATCAAATTCCTGTCAAATTTCTTCAATATGCTTCAAATTTTAGTATGAAGGCACTATTTTGTGTGTGGTTTCTTTGTTGAGATTTTGTTCAAAATTTGATCAAATTCTAAGTAAGAAAGTTTAGTCTCTTAACAGATCATAAACCATTAATGGCACTAAACAAAAAGAGAATAGCCAATAGCAAGATCAAGGGATAATCTTTAATACTCTATCAATTGAAATAAAATCAAATTTAAGGCAAAATCAACATTGTTGCTGATTTTTGGTCAAGACAAATTGAGTATAAAGAAAATGAAAAAAACATATTGAACTTATGTGGATTGTCCTACCATACTATAGTTATTCTATATTTATTTTTTTAGTATCAGTAATGCCTGTAACAGACCATGTTACTTCTTCATATGACATGTTTTTTTTCACAGGACACTAAAAGGAACTAATTTTTATAGTGTATGGAGAATTCATTTTTTCTTGAGTGAAGGGAGTGAACGACATAATTTTAATGGAGAAGGTTGACATGTTGTATTTTTCAGATGGATTTAATTAATTAATTATTATGGAGAATTCATTTTTTCTTGAGTGAAGGGAGTGAACGACATAATTTTAATGGAGAAGGTTGACATGTTGTATTTTTCAGATGGATTTAATTAATTAATTATTAGATACATTTTTGTAAGTGTATGGATATATATTCTTCATATTACACTATAAATGTTCGAACAATTCTGATGTCAAGGAACCATGTAATGTATTTATCAAATATCTTAATAAAGTACTGTGTAATTTTCATTGGACCTTATTACTTCTTGGCGGAGAAAGAGACAGTCGTTTGTAAAGGTGAATGAGATAGTTACATTGGCAAATCATCACTTGCACTGAAGAAATAAAATACATTAGCTCACGTTTACAAGTAACATTACATTATAAACATTACATATGATAACTGGGAAATATAAATGTTTATGCTTTAAAATGAGTGTTTGTGTGATAACTTTATAATGTATATATTTTATATATTTTTATGAGTAATAAATAAAATGCATCTTTTTTTTCTCCAGAAATTATTAAACACACTAGAGCCACATTTACAATACCCTAACTTGAGAGACCATGAAATGACAAGATTTCTATTGTGAAAGATGATTGTGACATCCTATTTTCAAATATGCAAATACTGCAACTAATGGTACCAGTAGTGCTTATTGATAACTTCATTCAGCACAGCTTATTTTTTAATAAAATTTACACCAATTTGTTTCTGAGTTCTTGTGAAATCTGTGATTGAACTTGGATTTGTATCTTTTAAATCAGGTGTTTTATCTGGAAGTTATTTTTAAAAGGAGATTACCACTCCCTAAAATATTATCTTTTACAGTTTAAATTAGAGTACCAGTATATAAAAAGTATACATAATTGCACTCAATATAATCTTTAAAAACTAATGCAGTGTACTACAAATGAGGGTTCTGTTCCTTTTAATACATAAATCAGGAATGATTTCCTTAAACTTGGTAAAGGGATGTCAACAAAAATATACCAGGTTATACAAATTGTCAAGAGCTGGAGAAGATATCTAGAGAATGGAAGAAATGGAAAGAAATAGTTAATGGCCTATTTTTCACTGGCAGTTGATCAGACTGAGAAGAGGAGTACTGCTAATTCTCTTTTTAACTACCGGTATCTCATAACTTGTCAAATAGCACCTAAAATTCCCATTAAATCAATTTAAAAATTATATTGATTATTTTTTTAAATTAATGAACTTTTATTAATGAATGTTCAGGAGAGCTTTACTATACTTGTACAATGTAACAGTATTTTTGAGAAATGTAAGCTTTTTACTATGATTCTATCTCATTTGAAGGTCCTTATTTAAATATTTATTATATCTAAAGTCAAGTTTTTCTACATTCTACCAAAAAAAAAAAAATTTCTATAGCATGACTCAAACAATAATATAATAAGATTTTACGTTTTCTGTGGAAATTATTAAAAAGTGGACCCAAGGGGTCGCCTCAGAACAACAATATAATAACTAACCTATACTGCGCCTATAGTAAGTTAAATAATTTAAAAAGTTGAACTTTTTAATTTAATCAAGGGGGCACCCATTTGCTGTAATGGCACTGAAAACAAAAAAGGGGGGTGGGGGTAGGAGAATTAAATTTCTAATTGTTATTTGTAATCAGGGTTACGGAGCTCAGGAGCAATATTTTCTTTGCCTGGAGCTCGAGCTCGTAAAATTTCTCATTGATCCAATTGGAAGTACTAAGTAGTCTTTAGTGTTACAGTTACAGGGTTATAGTATA
This sequence comes from Lymnaea stagnalis, assembly GCA_964033795.1. Taxonomy (NCBI): domain Eukaryota; kingdom Metazoa; phylum Mollusca; class Gastropoda; family Lymnaeidae; genus Lymnaea; species Lymnaea stagnalis. Next base: position 309,203 of record CAXITT010000639.1, on the reverse strand, counting down.
TATGCTGTACAAGTAATAAGCCTATTTATAAATAGCTTTCAATTACATCATGCCCATTGCCGATTTATTGCCTAATTTTTCTATTACATGTTTTTCTAAATTAAGTGCATTATTATTACTTGGAGGCTGCTGATGTTTTGATAACTTAGCTTAGTCAATGTAAACACGACCTAGTGACCTAGCTTGATGAAATTCTTCTTAGTGTTTGTTCATGTGATATGGAGATTGCATATTCATACAGATTAAGAAATTTGCATGCCATCAAAATTTGATCGAATAGTGATTTGAAGGTTATGACAAGGCTTCATATAAAAATTGCATCAAATGTATGAACGAAAATTTGATGAGAATTTGATCATGTGAACTGAGCAGTAGGGTAATTCATTCAGCTCATCAGTCTATTTGAACCAACTGGTCAAAGTAATACATTTTATCATTCAGTCTTCATGCCAAGACAGGTTAGGGTAATTAAAAAGTCTATATTATTAGTTTTTGTGGAGCAGCACATTCATACAGCAACAAAATGACATTTATTTGAATTACAAAAGAAAAATAGCATAGTTTTAAAACCATTAATGTTAAAGTTTGAGTGATTGAAACAATGAACAGGTTGATTGAAAAGTCTAAAAATTTTAGTTGTGTGTTAGTAGAAATTTATTTTATTAATAATTTGGTAAATTTGTTTACTTGGGTTGAGACATTAAGGTGTCAGCCAAGATGGTGTGTTGTACACTCAGATGAGAGTCAAAATGGTGTGGTGTACATTCAGATGTCAGCCAACATGATGTGGTGTATGTTCAGGTGTCAGCCAAGATTGTGTGGTGTACATTACGGTGTCAGCCAAGATGGTGTGGTGTACATTCAGTTGTCAGCCAAGATGATATGGTGCACAATCAGCTGTCAGCCAAGATGGTGTGGTGTACATTACGGTGTCAGCCAAGATGGTGTGGTGTACATTCAGCTGTCAGCCAAGATGATATGGTGCACAATCAGCTGTCAGCCAAGAATCTGTGATATAGATTTACTGAAACGTCTTGGTTTTCACCGCCAAGTCACTTGTGTAGAATGCATTAACCTGGAAGTGAAAAAACAAAATATTAAAATAATATTATTTACTGTCCCTTTACAATAATATTTTTATTCATTTACTTCAACTGCTTCATGTACTTCATCTACTTCACTTTAGCTGCAAGACTCATAGAAGATGAAAATATGTGTTGGTTATTGTTACATGTAACAAAGACTGCAATGTCTACATCAAAGTTATGCATCTGAAAAAAAAAACACTATAACAAAAGAAGCATTAGTAAAATTAAAGAAAAAAAGTACTCCTATATCATACGTGTCAAACTTAAGGCCCGTGGGCCACATTAGGCCCAGCGTACAATTATATCAGGCCTGAGAGGTCTTGACCGGCGTACAATTATATCAGGCATGAGAGAGAATTTTAGGCTCAAATATTTTTAATGGCCCTGCGATATAAAGTGCAAATCATATTCCCTAATAATCTGCATTGTCCAAGGATAGGCTACCTGAGAGCGTTCTCGCTTTTTCTATCAAAATAAGCGACAATAAAAGTTGTGTAGTGAGTGGATGTTTGTCGTTACAGTAACCTAGCAACATTCAGTTGCTCATTTTGGATAGGCGCATAAGAAATGAAAGTGGTGTAGAGCCTGGATATTACATCACACTTTCCTGCTATGGCTAACGTGTTATCAATCTGTACCTACTTTGTGGAGATAATGTGGCTGTGATCAAGGAATATAATCTGAGACTAAACATCAAGACAAGTTAAAATTCCTTAATGCAGAGTAGAAGCAACAGAAGGTAGAAGAATTGAAGATGAATGTTTTTCACCAAAGCAAAATCACATACTGAAGCTGCTGTGAAAGCAAGTTTTATTGTGGTGAAGAAGCTTGCAAAAAAAGGCCAACCATTTACAGGAGGAGCTTGTGAAGTGCTGCATGATGAAAGTGTGTGACGTCTTGTATTCAGACAAAAAGCAGATGTTTAGAAATGTACTCTTAGCAGAAATACTGTTGCTGATTGGGCTTGTGAGATGGCCACTGATGTGAAAACACTAGCTGATCAAAAAAGACAAACACTTTGTTGCATTCTCACTTGCTGTCGATGAGAGTAATGACACGACTGACACAGCACAGTTGACTGTAACTGCACAGCTGACTGACACTGCACAGCTGACTGACACTGCACAGCTCGCTATTTTCATCTGTGGAGTGGTCTCCAGTTTCAATGTTACAGAAGAAATATTGCACATGGAATCCATGCATGAGAAATGACAGGAAAAGAAATGTTTGACAATGTATGTCAAAGTTTAACCGACATGAACCTGCCTTGGGACAAACTAGCTGGACTTACAACAGATGGAGCACTGGCGATGAACAGTGAAAAAAGGAGACTAGTTAGTTGGAAGGATGTGGTTAAAAATGCAGGATAAATTTACTGGTGGATTGATAGCATATCACTGCATCATACACCAAGGCTCGCTGTGTGGTAAAGTCCTCAACATGGAAGGTGTAATGAACACTGTTACACAAACCATCAACTTTATCAGAGCCAAAGGGCTAAATCACACTTAGTTTCAATATTTTTTTGCTGGAAATAGACTCAAAGAGTTCGGCAACATGCCTTATCATACAGAGGTGCGGTGGCTAAGTCTGATAAAAGTTCTTAGTAGATTTTCCCAGCTGATTGATGAAATCTCTCAATTCATGGACAGCATTGGGAAAAACTCCACAGTTTTCGGGTTAAAAATAAAAAGCGACTTCAGCCTGCAGCTCCAGGCACGGGACCACTTGATCACTGATATGCCTGATGCAGTGAAGATATTTCAAGTGAAGCTGTGCTTAAGGGAGACACACATGCAACTTGTCTCCCTTTTCTTGTTGCCAAGTAATGTTGAACCAAGTCAACCTATGTCATAGATGTGGAAACTGCACCTGCAAATTTGTAGATGGAGCTGATAGAGCTGCAGGGTAATGGGAAGTTTAGAAGGCTTCCAATTGTTGCATTGTATAATAAGTTAATAACTTGTTTGTTTACACCGAAATAGTACATTTTTTAAAGATAGAAAAGTCTTTGGTTGATTTTTTAATAAAAAATTTGGCTGTGTTCATGCCATGTCATCCATCCATCCTTGTGGCGCTATGGCCCATGTAGGGCTTTGGCCTGCCTCACTACTTCCTTCCACTCAGACCTAATTAATGCTTTTCTTTTCCATGCTTGGATTACCAGCTGCTGTAGATCTTTTTCCACATCATCCATCCATCTAAGCCTAGGTCTGCCTTTGAGCCGTTTTCCTCTGGGGTTTGGTGATGTACCCGCTTCCTTCTTCTGTCATTTGGCATTCTCTTTAAGTGTCCTGCCCAGCGTAGCCTGCCCTTTTTTATTTCTGCTACTAGCGTGGGATCCTGATATAGACTGTACAATTTCGGGTTGGTACGTATTCTCCATCCATATTCATCCTTTGTCATATATTTCCCGGAGAAATTTTCTCTCCCATGTGTTTAATAGGTTTTCTGCTGTTTTTGTTTGGGTCCAAGTCATGCCCTGTCAGCTTATTATTAATGGTGATACTTAGATACTTTTGTGTCTACTTCCTCAATACTGTGATTATTTATTGTGAGATCTGTAATTGGGTGATTCCCCCTTTGGAAATCGACAACCATTTCTTTCAGTTTTGAGATATTTAACTAAAGAAAATTTTCATTGCACCAACTGATAAAGCTAGTAAGTTGTGGTATATGCTTTCCCCTTCAGATATTAAGCAATGGTAGCATCATCAGTAAATTTAATTATTGGAACGGTGTTGCTTGGGCTCTGGGTATTATTGGTATATATTGTATACAGGACAGGGGAGAGAACGCAACCTTGTGGTACCCCGGTACATATTTCTCTACTTAATGATATTTGGTCATTCAACTTGAAATATTTGTTAAAAAGTTCAGTATCCTTGCTTGAAAAGCTAACATATAAAGCTTTTTAATCATAAGGTGTGGTTGGATAGTGTTAAATGCTGATGAGAAGTCAAAGATTGATTGATTGAATACTTATATAGCGCTAAGTATCCATGCTATTTTAGCATGCTCACTGCGCTCTCAGTGATGGCATCCGGGGCGTCGCAGGGGTTGTCGGAATGATTCATTGTTTGTCGCCTGTAGGGGACGCCATCTCCGGGTTTGAATTTAGAGTTTCCTTCTTAGATGAGTTGCCGACCAAGGTTAACGTGTCCCATCTACACTGGGTGCTGGATGGGTTTATGCTTGACTGGGCTTTGGCTGGAATTGAACTCCCGACCACCAACTTGAGATTTGCTCAGTTTAGACCACTCAGCCACCCAGCACTTCCAAGAAAAGCACCCTAGCATATTTTTTAGAGCTGTCTAGGTGATGGTAAAGTCTTTCCAATACAGTAAAACCCCTGTTTTGCAACCCTCTCTTAAACGACTTCCTCCAACATATGACCGAAAAAAAATTCACCAATGCTTTGTAATATATAAAGACCTCTCTTAAACGACTCCCTCAAAAACGCGACTTGCAACCTTCAAATAATTCAATTTTACGACCTAGCACCTGAAAAAGTCAGATTCCAAAGCAATGCTATATTTGTGCGCTTGGAGAAAACAGTTTCGTTTACGACTTTTAACAGCAGGCGATGCACTAAAGCAGCTAGGATGTAGTGAAGGGGAAATAACGCTTGCACCGTAAATTTGTCTTTTGAAATACTCCAAGGAGATGGCCAGTTATGGCCTGAGCAGGGGCCTTTCAGACCTTGCTGACACCATGTCTGGTGTTCAAAGAGACATACTAAAAGAACATGCACGGGTGGGGGGATCATGAAAACAAACAGAAATAACAGATTTCTTTCAATAAAAAAAACTATTCAATGACAGAATAAAAATAATTACAACAATTAATGCGCTTATCTTATACATAAATAGTTATAACTCTAAGCATGTACTCAGCACTTACACACGTTTTTAAACAACTACCAAACCAGCATTGGAATTAATGAGGAATAGGAAGATAATGATTGTATTGGTTGTGAGACAATATGAGTTTATATTGGTTGTGAGACAGAGTTTAATCTATAATTCTGAATGTAAGATGGTGCCTATACTTAATGGTATGTTTTTTTTTTTACTTGTTTACTTAATTTTCTAAGTGTCGTTTTTTGAAAATGTCCTACCTCTTTTTTAAGACCCCCCACCAAATGACGCACTCGTTTCAATGGCAATTTAAAGGTAGCAAAATGGAAGTTTTACTGTAATAGTAAGATGGTATCCTCTCTATTTCTGTAGGTAATGTCTTCACGTTTGTAATAATACCAATAATCATAATGTTCATATGAATTAATCTTTAGAATGCTGTTAAACTTAGTATTATAATTGTAGTTTTATTGTTTTTGTTTTGTTTGATTGCAGGCACAATTTTTAAAAAACCTACTTCAATAGGTCATCTTTGTCATGGTAAAGTTTTAAGTCCAGTTTTGACATCTTCATATGAAGTTTTCAATTTATAGCTTGGTCATCTGCATGTGATATTTTCAAAGTCCAGTTCTCACATCTTCATGTGAAGTTTACAATGTCCATCTTGGTCATCTGCATGTGAAGTTTTCAATGTTTAGTTCTGACATCTTCATGTGAAATTTTTAAAGTCCAGTTTGGTCATCTCCATGGCTTTCATTAACACATTCAACCAACCAAATTTGAGAGGAGACTCATCTGGAGGAATACAATTTTAAACATAATTTACACTTCTATTCTAAACTTAATATTTTAACTATATTTCTTGTCTAAATTTAATATTCTAACTATATTTCCAATCTATATTTAATATTCTAATCACACCTCTAGTATAAACTTATTATTCAAGTTCATTAAGTAAACATTCTGTTTTAAACATGACACGACAGATACTTAAGATGAGCTCAATCAGGGTGAATACTTTCCCTCAAAGTTAACACTGAAAGTTATGCACTTATTTGTTCCCCAGTCTGTTAGAATTTAACAGAGTGTTCCTCTGGCTTTAACAAAATCAAACAATTGCTCTTAATTAAAGTTAATATTGTCACTAAGGGAGTGAAATTCTGTAGTATATGATGCCTGATTATTGCACTTGAGACACACATTAGATGTGTTTAAATTGCTCTGGTTTAAAAATTTTGTCTTTCCCCAGGAACTCCAAAAATAGTACAATTCCATCTCAAAATAGTACAATATTGTCTCAGAATAGTACAATACTGAACAAATTAATACACTTGTAGCAATAAAAGGGGCACATTCTCTAACTGAGTACACATTTTATAAATATTTAATTACCTTGTGTATTGATGACGTTTGCTGAACTTTTAAGCTGCTGGAGTTCTTTTGCACTGAAAGTTTCATCCAAGTCCAAGCAGCTTCCTGATTTTCTCTTGAGGACTAACAAGGCCTCTGTTGTTTTTGGGCCATTATTTTTTTCCCTGGTCTGCGCATGTTTTCAGGAACATAGAGAATATTCTCTTGCACGCAGCACTGGAGTGAGGTATGGTGAGGATCCCTTTCACTACATGGGCAAGATTCTTAAGGGATGGGTGCTTTTGGCAAATTGTTTGCCAAATCCTGTCAACTCTTACCCCATCCTCAATGCAATCCTCAATGTTCCTCTGCTGATGCCTATCAAACTCTTCATAGATGGTGTCAACATCAGTCCCTCTGGGGATAAGAATGGGGAATCTGGTAAGGAAGTATTCTAGCTGGTGTTGTTTAACCTCCTTTTTGGATCAAATACAGAAGCATTCTGAAGTGCAGGATCTGATAGGGAAGTTTTTTTTAGAAGGTAGTCAAGCACCATCTCAAAATATTTTCCAACAGAAGCATAGAACTCCACAACCCCCTTGTCTCTGGGGCTGTACTTTTCTTTGTTTTGCAGCATGGTCTTTGCCTGAGATCCAACAATCAGGTCAGCATCATCTTTCTGACTGCTTCTTAGCTTGTATTGGAACTGAAAGACAAAAAAAAATTATAAACTAGTACTGAAGTTATTATGATAAACCATTTAGATGATAATTTAAAACAAAAGAAATGTATTAAATTTGTCCAACTAACTACAACATAAATGCATACATTAACATAACCAATCTACACAAGCTCATCTGGTCAATACCATTAACTGCTGTTGCTGTAGTTATTGAATTAACGTTAGGAGAAATGTTGAACCACATTCCCATTGAGTTAATTTGTTCTTTATCTCAACTTTAAGTGAGGAAAATCGTATGTCACTATAAGGCATCTTCGCACTAAAAAATTCGGTCTAAATATTCAAAGTAGGTCTTTCATATTAAAAATAGGCCTGTATAATTTGTTGAAGTACATGTGTGCAAAATTTCATTGAGATAGCTCATGAAACATTTTCACAACGTTGACCTCATTATGCAAAGGTCGCACAGGCCATTTTGGATTAGTGATCCCGCCCCCTTTTAAATGGCGGAAAACGCCGATACTTAGCTTAGGAAATATTCATTATTATCTCTATATACATCAAAATATTTTATAACTTGTGTTTCAGAATGCATTTTGAAAACATTTTTAAATTTAAGCTTTAAAAACCCGGTAGAGTCCATATTATTAGTGATCAGAATTGACCGTGTGCAAAAAGTCATGGGAAACCACATCCATTTGCATAATGCTATGCCGTAGTACTACCGACTACCTCAAGTTTCATTCATAAGAGTTTGCCGTGTGCAAAAACTATTAACACCATTGGTCAGGGAAAGCTTTAGTTAATTAGTCATGTGCCAAAGTTGAAAGTTCAAAATAAGTAGATACCAAACAACATTTTAGGGGGTGCGTTGCCTTATATAGACTATATAGCATTTACCGGTATAATGGACGCTGAAGATTTGGTAAACAGAAAAGCCGGCTGTTTCAGATTTAGCGGCCCACGTCGACTTTGTTAAGGTAAGGCATAGGGATCGATTTAGAGTTCGGGTTAGGCATAGGGATAGATTTAGGGTTCAGGTTAGGCATAGGGATCGATTTAGGGTTCAGATTAGACATAGGGATCGATTTAAGACGTAAAAATGCGTGGGTCGAGTCAACCAGAGGCAAATAGATGTGGGCCGCTCTCTCTGAATTTACCGAAAAGCCATATATTAATACATTATTAGGCACTTTTTGAAAATTTCAAAACATTTTTAAAAATATAAAAACACTACAGCTGTATAGAGCCTTGAGAACAGATTACAAAAACACCAAGATCAACTTTCTAGCTCAAGTGGTTCAAAAGTTGTGATTTTTTTAGTAGGGACCTCAAAGGAACTTTTTTTACTATGGGATTTTCCTCCACATTTCGTGACCCTCAATTTGCTTTTTTTTTTGAATGCCTATAACTTTATTGTAAAATGAGACAAAAATATAATATTTACAGGGAACATAGTTAAATAAGAGTACTTCTAAATAAAGCCACAAAATATAAGTTAGTTTTTGTTAATATTCCGCAAAAAATTTTTTTTTAAATCTTGATTTTTTCCCTTTAAAACATGTATAAATGTGCTGACTCGTCACTTATTTGAAATTTAATTAATTAATTTTGTTTAAATATTTTTTTTTAAATTTCCCTAGAATCATAATATTCTTTAGATATAAATTTCAAATTTTCTATGGAATTGTTTAACATTTATAAGTATAAACTAATAATAAAGGGATTACCTGTTTCATTTAGTTAAAATTTACGATTACACTTTTTATTTTACCATTTTCTATATATGTATTTTAGTCCCATATTATATGAATGTCTGAATATGACAAAAAAATAGTATGTCATTTTTTTACAAGTTACTAATCTTGCTTCACAAATTAACATGCATTGATAGAATCAACTTTGGTGGTTTATACTAGGGGTGTGCCGGAATCCGGTCCGGAATCCGGTTCCGCCGGATTTTGCACTATCCGGTGAAATCCGGTTCCGCCGGATTTACATGTATCCGGAACAACCGGAATCCGGAATATACCGGATTTAGGAATTTGCCAGATTTTGTGACTCACCGGATCATAATCTGAAATAAAAGTAATTCTCTTTCCCGAATTCCACACGATTACGATACATTAATCGATTGTTTCGAGCGTTGAGCTTGTTTAATGTTTAATATTCCGTACATACCAGAGGCTAGAGTCAGCACCGCTAATAGTGGCCAATAGTGTAGGGACTTTGATAAGAAAATTTAAACTTTTTGTAAAAATAAACCAATGGCATAGTTGAAAAGAGGTAATTTTTTAAAGAATTATAACACCAAAATCATATTTTTAGCTGTTGTAGTTTTAAAGTTATGAATTTTTAAAGTACGACTTGGTTTGTCATTTTTTAACATGGACTGCATCTCCACATTCTGTGATCTCATTCCACCAATCCCGTCATGCGCAATGACTATATAGTTTATATAAGGCAACGCATTCCCTGCCTTATCACTAAAATACTGTTTAGACTTAGTTTAAACTTTCAACTTTGGCACATGAATAATTAATTAAAGCTTTCCCTGACCAATGGTTTAATAGTTTTTGCACACGGCAAACTCTTATGAATGAAACTCTGAGGTAGTACTACGATACAGTTATGCAAGTGGCTGTGAATGGTTGCCAATGACAACGTGTTGCACACGGTAAATTCTGATCATTTATAATATGGATTCTACCGGGTTGTTAAAGCTCAAATTAAAACATTCCAGTTTAAATGTCTTTAAATGCATTCTGAAACACAAGTTATCAATTATTTTGATGTAAATAGTGATAATAAATTAATATTTCCTAAGTATCGTCAACTTCCGCCATTAAAAAGGGGGGCGTGGCCAACCCCATGGCGAAATTAGGTTGAGCGAGCTGCATGACCTGCTGCGAACGCGTAGAAACATGGCGTCTCTCGTAAGACACTTATCCAAATGGAACGGAACTCAAATATATATCGAAAGTACTAATATAATAATAAATAGACACACACATCGGAAAATTAAAAACTCGGATTTTTTGGCGCCGATTGCGAATTCCCATACACAAAAAGTAGTAGTCTACCTTGACTTACCGAAGTATCTACCAACAGAACCAAAATCCGGAATCCGGGAGAAACCGGAATCCGGATTATTCCGGAATCCGGATCCGGCGGATTTCGCATAAGAAAATCCGGATCCGGTTGGAAAAAACGGATCCGGCACACCCCTAGTTTATACAAACTAAAATAAGTTCTAGTCATTTGCTTGTGGTAAGTATAAGTTTTTAAGATTGTTATTTAATATTATTAATAATATCTTAAGTAATTCTCGGACTATTGTGGCAGAAAGTGTGTTTTTTCTTTCAGAATACCAAGGATTATGTAATAATTCTTTTGTGAAATATTGTGATATGTGATTAAATATAGGATATTTCAATATGAAAGGTAAGTTACTATTTTTTTTGTTTACATTTTTGCTTAATCTATGCATTAAGAATCATAATATTCATTAAAATATCATTACAAATAACAAATAATGTGTCACACAAATAATGAGTTGGGCCGGAGCTAGGCCTATACTTAAAATACTATACTTTTCTAGGCCTGTATATAAATTAAACTTTTATATTTAATATATTAATTATAATAAAAATGAGGCTAATAATAATTCAGTTGAACCCACTACGCAAGTCAATACCCCTCAATAAAAGCATCAAAACAAGTTTAAAATATATATTTATGTTGTTAAAATAGGTATCTGTGTTATTAAATTATTTGTTTTTGTTTTTGAATGAGTTATTTTGGAGTAATAAGCTGGATTTCCATTGTAAATCAAGTTATTTACTTTTTTTTTTTATTATTAAAAATCGTTATCGATAATAGGTCATTTTGGGACACACATGACAAAAATTTGGTAGGCATTTTTAGACCATTGAACTGGATGCTAACCTCTTGAATTTTTTATATGTTGTAATTTATGCTATTATCTCCCGTCGTCTTTTTATTTAAGAAAGTCACCCTTTCCAGAAAAAAAATTTGAATGAGTAAAACAAGCATTATTTTACCTTCAATTTTCAAAGTTAAGACCTCAAATATTTTTTAGAACAAAAGTGTCTAATCATAAAACAACATATTTTTACATATCTACTCAAAGTTGTGGGCGGAAATAGAATGTTCTTGCTGGGCTATAATTAGCAAAAAATCGTAAACAACGAGGCTCTCTGGAAATTAAAAAGTGGAGGTCGCCATTTTGATAACGAAATCACAATACCCAGTTTTCGGCAATTCCCGGATATCATCAAAGTGGCTGCATTATATTAAATTTACTGATATAAATAGAGCATAGTTAGATAAGCTACAATTTATCTTTAATTGTTAACATTATTAAACTTATTTTTTTAATACAGCATTAGTTCTGAAAATAAAATTATCATTAAAACAAGAGGGTTACCAACAAGAGTTATATAGCTCGTGACGCCAACAGCGGAATTGGGTACCAGAAAATGGAGATGTGGTCCATGTTAAAAAAGGACAAATTAAGTCGTACTTTAAAATTCATAACTTTAACTTTAAAACTAAAACAGCTAAAAATATTATTTTGGAATCCGGTTCCGCCGGATTTTGCACTATCCGGTGAAATCCGGTTCCGCCGGATTTACATGTATCCGGAACAACCGGATTCCGGAATCCGGAATATACCGGATTTCGGAATTTGCCAGATTTTGTGACTCACCGGATCATAATCTGAAATAAAAGTAATTCTCTTTCCCGAATTCCACACGATCACGATACATTAATCGATTGTTTCGAGCGTTGAGCTTGTTTAATGTTTAATATTCCGTACATACCAGAGGCTAGAGTCAGCACCGCTAATAGTGGCCAATAGTGTAGGGACTTTGATAAGAAAATTTAAACTTTTTGTAAAAATAAACCAATGGCATAGTTGAAAAGATGTAATTTTTTAAAGAATTATAACACCAAAATCATATTTTTAGCTGTTGTAGTTTTAAAGTTATGAATTTTTAAAGTACGACTTGGTTTGTCATTTTTTAACATGGACTGCATCTCCACATTCTGTGATCTCATTCCACCAATCCCGTCATGCGCAATGACTATATAGTTTATATAAGGCAACGCATTCCCTGCCTTATCACTAAAATACTGTTTAGACTTAGTTTAAACTTTCAACTTTGGCACATGAATAATTAATTAAAGCTTTCCCTGACCAATGGTTTAATAGTTTTTGCACACGGCAAACTCTTATGAATGAAACTCTGAGGTAGTACTACGATACAGTTATGCAAGTGGCTGTGAATGGTTGCCAATGACAACGTGTTGCACACGGTAAATTCTGATCATTTATAATATGGATTCTACCGGGTTGTTAAAGCTCAAATTAAAACATTCCAGTTTAAATGTCTTTAAATGCATTCTGAAACACAAGTTATCAATTATTTTGATGTAAATAGTGATAATAAATTAATATTTCCTAAGTATCGTCAACTTCCGCCATTAAAAAGGGGGGCGTGGCCAACCCCATGGCGAAATTAGGTTGAGCGAGCTGCATGACCTGCTGCGAACGCGTAGAAACATGGCGTCTCTCGTAAGACACTTATCCAAATGGAACGGAACTCAAATATATATCGAAAGTACTAATTTAATAATAAATAGACACACACATCGGAAAATTAAAAACTCGGATTTTTTGGCGCCGATTGCGAATTCCCATACACAAAAAGTAGTAGTCCACCTTGACTTACCAAAGTATCTACCAATAGTACCAAAATCCGGGAGAAACCGGAATCCGGATTATTCCGGAATCCGGATTATTCCGGAATCCGGATCCGAATCCGGCGGATTTCGCATAAGAAAATCCGGATCCGGTTGGAAAAAACGGATCCGGCACACCCCTAATTTTGGTGTTATAATTCTTTAAAAAAATTAGCTTTATTCAACTATGCCATTGGTTTATTTTTAAGTTTTAATTTTCTAATCAAAGTGCCTACTTAAATTATTAAAGTTAAAGTGTTAAAGTTAAGGCTAGTTAAGTCTAAGTCTAAGTCTAAGGCTAAGGCAATGAAATTTAAGCGCGATTAATTATTTCTAGAGATATAAAATTAAAACTTCCTCTTTACCTGATGGAACTAAAGGCCCAAAATAGCGTCTTTTCTTTTTGTTCATGTACAATAACCATTTAACAAAATTGAACAAGATTTTTTTTTTAAAAAGTAGCCTACATCCTACATTTCAAGAATCGTTTGTCATTTACGACGCCATTGTGGGGAAAACAAGTAGAACTCTTCTGTCTTCAAAGATAAGTTATAAAAGTTGCCCAATTGGATATATTTAGATTTAAATAATTTTTTTAATTTTTATAGATCTATCTACTTTGTCTGATATTTCTTTCTAGCCCACTGGATCCGTGCACAGCAATGTAAAGGTGGTACTCGCAAGGGACCTCAATATCAGGGGGCGCATTCGCCCAGGGCGCTGCTTTTCCTTTGCACGGTTGTGCATCCATTACGGACGTAACGCGGCAAGAATTTTGAGGGTGGGGGTTATGTGGCAAATGTTTGTTAAAACTTTAAATAAAATTGTCAATTTCCCTACTTAAAATTTGTGACATTTTCGATTTCTTTCTCAATAAATAGCTGGTGATTTACTAAGACTAAGAGGCAAAAAGCGGGAAAGTAATGAAATATATGTCAGTAGCGAAATAATAAACACCATTGCAAACAGATGGCTAACAAAGCAACTTGGTTCCATCCAGATACACAAAATCACTAACACTGCCTCTCATTTTACTCACTACAAACCAGAGCCAACTTAGGTGGCATCTAAATAATTAAAATCCATCTATCAAATTAGAGCTGACCATCCACAGACCATTTAAATAGCTTATTTGCCTACTATGACTCAAAATTGTCGAGAAAAAGTCAATCCACTTGCATAGGAAGGGGGCTGTGGAGGGGGTGGTCCACACAGGTACCACTTTTTTTTTAAATTTATAATCAGGGGCGGCGAGTTGAAGAGTTTTTTTTTTATTTTTTAAACTTAGTGGCAGTGGGTGGCACAACTCTCTAGGGAACATATCGCAGCATAATCCCTGGTCCGCTCGTAACGTTTCTCAGATCTGCTCATGATGAGGACACGTTACACATCAACCAATGCTTGGACATTGGTCGCTCTCTGTTGTTGGTGGAATTCTATTACGTAGTCGAGTCTCTCACTTCTCACCTTTTTTTTGCCTATGCGCCTGGTTTCCCTGGTCTGATCATTCTCTGATACACTAAAGTAATACGTCGGCATAGCTAGGGTGACGTGGCCTCCACGGCTTTGCCATGTTTCTGCTTAGTAAGGCTGTGGGCAGCAACGCAGTCGCTGTGGCTTACCCGTGTATAGGTTTACTTTAAGCAGATTTCTGATCGTTAATGCTGCATAAACTTTATGGTTTGTGTCCGTTGCGGTGACCGCGCAAATGAACGCAGGACAAGTAAACCCACAACTCACCATAACACATCCAAACACAGGACTAGTGAAACAACGAACAAGTTAACACGCAGAAAAGTGAATAGCGGTATATAGAACATAGACAGCTGAACCCAACAACTGGGTTTGAAAAGGCCTTGCTGAGATAATTGTCATTCTTGACTTGTTCTTGTAAATTTATTTTCACTGCTAATTCGCAATGAATGGTTCAGAAAGATTTTCAGCTACTTTTATAAATATGTAAATGTTTTTAATGTACTGAAAATTATTTTAAAAAATTGTGTAAATAACCATTTTTATTATATTTCTTGGGCAGATTTTTGTTTCCTAAACTGAGTCAATTGATTTCTTATTATAAACATTATCATGTTCTACAATATTGTTTAAAATTTGTAAAAATATCTAGAAAATTCTTATCTTTTTTAGAATATCTAATTAATTCATTAAGTACTGTGTGATTAAATCTTTTAACTTAAACAATACACATAAATAATCTTAAATAAAGGATTTAATTTTAATAACTAAATTAATAATATTACTTTTCTAAAATTCAAATGAAAACAATAAATGTATTTAAATCATCTTCATTACTAGATTTAAAAAAAAACAACTTTAGTGGATTTTTGTCTTTCTGTTTGTGTATGGTTTGTATGTACTATATTTTTTTCAATGGCTCGTACAGTTAAACTAAAAAAGAAGATAAGAAAGAAAAAAAAAATCTACCCGTCCTAAGAAGAATTAACAAAGCAAAAAAAAAAAAAAAAAAAAAAAAAAAAAACTACAAAAATTAAAACTATAAATCTAATAAATAACAAGGAGAAAAAACAATTTTTAAAAAAAATTTTTGTGTATGGTTTGTATGTACTATATTTTTTTCAATGGCTCGTACAGTTAAACTAAAAAAAAAGAAAAGAAAAAAAAAAAAAATCTACCCGTCCTAAGAAGAATTAACAAAGCAAAAAAAAAAAAAGAAAAAAAAGAAAAAAACTACAAAGATTAAAACTATGAATCTATGAAATAACAAGGAGAAAAAACAATTTTTAAAAAAAATTCTCATAACATTATTGTTATCACACCCGGCTCCGAAGCCATTTAATCTGTACGGAGCCACTCCTGGTGCGAATAGTTATTATCGACTATAGGTACCCGAGTACCTATAGTTGCAGCCTATTAATATAGTTCAGGGCGTGAAACAAATTAGCAGTTTCTATTTTATCAATTTTAATTTTCCTTTTTTAAAACATATTAAAACGTCCAATGTTACCATTTCTATAAGTTTGAGGCACATTACTTTAAAAAAAAATATTGCCGTAAAAAACGATATAAAAATATTCCGTGCATACATTTTTAATTATTCTGAAATTAGTGACGGCCATCCGATAGCTTACAGTGGCGTCGTTAGGAGCAAATAAAATGTAAAACTAAAAAGTGTTGGGGGGTCGTTCGTATATTCATCATCATGTCCCTTAGTCCTTGGATCGTTGGGGCGCCACAGATGACATGTGAACTATCCTCCTCCATTCGTCTGTCTTCTGCGCTACGCACAGCATCGCCCACTGTTAGTCCTGTCCACTCTTTGATGTTATCCTCCTATCTTTTTCTTTGTCTTCCTCTTCTTCTCCCTCCTCTCGTGGTGCCCTGCAATATTTCTTTGGTAAGCCCTTGTTTCTTTGTTACGTGGCCGTACCATTGTAGTTTGCGTTTTTCAAAGTCACCAATAGGTCATCGTACTCTCCAATTACCTGGCGAACCATTTCTTTCACTGTATCTTTGGAGATATGGTCGTTATAGCAGATGCGAAAAATGCTTCTGAAGCATCTCATCTCCATCGGCTTTATTTTACTTTCAAGATCGGCTGTTAATGTCCAGGATTTGCAGGCATAAAGGAACATGGAGAGGACTAATGAGCGCATCAGTTCGATTTTGGTGCTGGGGGCTATATTTTTGTCATTCGTAATTTACGTAACGCTAAAAATGACCTTTTTAGACCCCCCTCCCCCTGTCACGAAGTGTTAAAAATTCTCTAGAGGTCATAATCCAGTAATGTTTTTCTGCTTTTGATACTTCCACTTATATTTTTTTTATTTTGTTTTTCAAACAAAGAGCCCAAAGTTTCAAATGACCAGCGTTGCTGTGTGTGTAAGTTCATTGGTTAAGCCACACCGTGTGAGTGATGATGAGACTTAAGTACAACACGTAAACCGTATTAATAAACCGATCCTTTTATTTTAATTGAGAGTTGTCTCCCTCTTAGTTTTATCCTAACAAATCTTCTATGTGGCCTAAACACCCAAGAATGAAAGATTCATCAAAGAAAATCGACAAAGAAGAAAGGAGACATAAAAGTTAGAAAATACCTAGACCACTATCACAAAGGAAAATTTATTATGTTTTTCAAACAGGTTTCTCTTTAAATAAATCATTAATATTTCAGTAGATTAGATTATTAGATTTTGTTTTCTCACATAACTTAACTGAACTTAAAGTTTAAGTTCTTATCAGCACCAGTTACTAACTAATTTCTACTAGAGTTTACTGCTAAACTAGTTTTACTCTTACTAGTCTTACTCTTATTTTAATTCTTACATAGTACTTTTACTCGAGTAACAATATTATTAAAGCCCATTACTTAATTGAAATGCGCTGCAAATTTCAGAGTCAGAGCGTTAACTTTGCTCACTTAAAAGTTATCGCATTTTGAGTGTCAAAGATGTCTTTATTTTTTCGCAGAATTTTGGAAATTTTTTTACTAAAGCTATATATTATATAAGGAAAAATTCTGACACTAAAAATGTGATAACTTTTTTTCTAATTAAGATAGAAAAATAAACTTGGTGTCAATGGAAAGCCGGAAAGGAAATACTGAGTCCTTTCTAATAATATAACTAGGGATAACGATACTTGTCCACGCATCGTTCTGCGCAGGTCCTAAAATGTCGAAAAAACGTGTTCTACAATATGGCGTACGGCTACACGGTATCATTGGAAAATTGCATACTACGTCACATTTGTTTATTAAATAATTGCTTTTCTCATCCCTGACGTATCAGTTTTTGTGTTCCGGTGATATATTGATTTATGCTACTATATTTTGTGTGTATCATGGACAGTATTATCATAATGACTCGGTAGGTATATAAATCATCCAAAAAAACTTTTTTGTCCGTAATTTTAGGCAAAAATAGTTTAGTTGAGTGCGAACTACATTCATTGTATGAGTTTTTTCCTTTTTTGAGTTATTATCATGACTTTGCCCCTGAAAAGTTATGCATCTCCCAGTGGAGTGGGGGTACGAAAATGTCCCAAAATTATTATAATTTTTTTTTCATCGAGAAACCGGAAATGACTATCATCATTGTCAATTATGCAGTGATTTGTTATTTTCTTAAATACTTAATCTTTAAACATCTGAATATTATAAGAAGTTTAAAATAAATAATTTATAAATATATTTATAGCTATAAGCTTTATAACATACCAATGTCATCTTGCTATCTTTTATAGAAGTGGAGTTATGATTTTTTTGGTGATTTTTTACAACCCCCTTCTTTATCTCTGTATTTAGCTAAAAAAAATGTGTGACCCACTTTCCAAATTTCTGCCTTATTTTGTCCACACCTTTTTTATTTTAAAAGATAATGCCACCAAATTTTCAGGAGACATTCTCAATGCAATATACAACACAACAAAACTTTCAAAAAACATCAAGTCTTTGTATTTTGGATAATTTCATTTGAAGGTTTGTTAGAAAAAACATGAACAGAAAAATTGGTGAAATCATGATTTTTAAAGGACAAAAAAAAAAAAAGTTTATTTATATTTTAATGAATTACATTCTTCAATAAAATTTTAAATCAATTCTTATATTTATAAAAGGTAAGTAGAAGTCTTTTTAAAAATAAAACTAATTGCATGAGATTATAAATAAAAATTAATATCACCCATAAAACTAATACAAGCATATCCATACCGGGGTATGTCATTAAATTTTAAAAGGTCATTTTCTGGGTAGAATGCCTTACAGACTTCTTTGTCTTGTTGATGAATCTCACAAATCTCTCCTTCATAAACTTTGTCGCCGCCATCTGCATCCAAACGTTCCGCCTTATTGGATATGGAAGGAATTCTGAGTTTTGCAACAGAAAGTTAAAATTTTCTCTTGCACCCAAAAGAAGCCTAACATTAATAACTAATCATAATTCTGAATCTATACAATTTTTACTTTCTTTCTAATAATATTCAAGTGATGTGTTTATTAAAATGTATTTCTTCTTTTGGTTTATTTAATTAGAAAAATATTTTAAAAATTTTGTTGATATAAATGGTATCAGTTTTCTTATGCCTATATCTACTAAAAATATAATTACTTTGATGATTTATTTATTTTTATGAACGTGTTATAGACTAAATCATATATTATCTAATTTTAAACAAGTCACAGTGACGCAATTTTCAAAAAATATGTAAGAAAAAATGTTAATTTTAGACTTAGAAGTGTACCAGAATGCATAACCATATTTTATTGGAATTATAATTGATAATAGTATATTTTTAATATTAGTAGCAACTGCTTTTTATTGTGTTATTATCCCATTAATTATAGTTTATTAATACCACTAATAACTAATTTTTAATGCAGCAAATAGTCTTGAATGTAAAGCAGGCATAGATCACAATTTTTACAATTTCGCTGAGCATATTGTTCAGTTCTGTTCAGTTCTGTACAAAGTCTCTTGGTGGCAAGATTATCAAATCATTCTTTGTTTGTGATAAGATTATATTAACAAAGGCTTTCCAAAATGTGTCGTGATATTTTAGGGTGCCCCTTTAGGTTGCAGGTGCACCTTTTTTCCATAGAAACATAGCTTGGTTTTGCCAGCTTAGATATGATCTTGTAATGCCAAAGATGTCTTTTTAAATTGGTTTGGTTTGTGTTTTGTGTGGTATTTTTATTGGTAGGTTTCAAAATTTTAAAAATTTAACCTTTCCCATAGTTATGTGACTAATGTAGTGTAGACCGGCAACACAAAGCTCGCGAACCAGCACCGGTCCATGGACCACCATTTGGGGACCACCAGCTGCTCTAGCTGACCCTAAACAATCTTTAAAAAATTGACTAAATTGATGATTGAATTCACTACTACTGAAGTGTGACTTTCATTTTTTTTTGTTTTAACTGTTTAAAAATGTTGTTTGTAAACTTAATGTGTATCACACAGCCATCATAAGTGTACCAGCATAAAAAAGAGAAAATAGAAAATTTCAAAGTGCAAGAGCCAAATTATAAAAACAAATCAATTATCCTAATGTGTTATCATTTAAACTGCATGTTGTGCAATGCAAAAGTTAAGCAACACTACTGTAGAGGGTGTTCAATTTTCTGTGATGATGAATTAATGAGAATTGTGTTGCTATAAATCTTCATTGCATACTTAATTTTTAAGTTTTAATGACAATGTATGTCATTTATGGAAACCTGTTATCACTCTACAGACACAAGAAATGAGGAAGAATCCCTTTTCAGCTAAAGCAATAAAATGTGAATTCTAAGTAATAGAATTTGTGGAGAAAAATCAAGTTAATGTCAAAACAAAACCAGCTGATTTCTTCCATTGAGTCTACCGGGGAGCCACCTGCGTCCCCACCAGTCATGGTATTTGTGCCTGTAAGATTCAGTCGACCGCAGCTTGTACCTCCTTTGCTATGCTCAAGGCGCCTGTATGTTCACCTGGCCCTGCTGATGGTAATCATCTGTATGCTGGCACTTATCAGGCTTATGTCGCAGGTCAAGGTCAATTTTGTTCATTATCATCTGGAGAGCGATCCAGACGCAGAGCTTGTCACACTTCCATCTGTCTATGCTAATTCCAGGGGAGCGTTTTGCCTTGATGGATCGCCACCAGCATACTACTTCAGACCAAGTAAGTCAATGTCTGATAATGACCTAATATTACTAATCACTCACTAATTCAAATTTATTATTTGTTTTAAATTTTGTGTTACCAATGTGAGCAGACTAAACTTTTAATAAACAGAGTTTTCTTTAAGTTACTTCAAACGTAATTTGGAGCTATAAACATTTCGTTTCTCCTCAATGCACAGTGTGAACCGAAACCTTTTTTTAAAAACTAATCAAGAACATACTGCCAGTAAGTCTAATACTCACAGAGTCAGAGCAATTTGGAATGTGTGATCACTTAAATGATGCCATTTTTTTCAATGGTATATATATGAAGCTAGAAAAAGATGATATTTAGTCATTTTCTTAATTATTCTATAAATAAAGGCTTTAAATTATAGCTGCATGCTGATGGAGTAAAATTTATACTGCAGGAAAAAAAATGAATTAATTATTTACACACTTCATATAGGCCCTTCTTTGTCTGTGAAATTCTGGATCATATATCTGCCTGGTGGGGGATGGTGTTCGTCAATATACGATTGTTTTCAAAGGTAGGGCGATAAAAGGGCTATTACAAGCTGAACATAATTGTCAGTCTGGCAATAAAGAATGAAATACATGGCTTATTAGCACTGTGATGAATAACTATCATTTTCATATTACTTAAATGATTTGATAAACTGTTATAGGTTTAAGTAACAAATTTCGTTGGTGGTCATTTCATTTAATTTCCTTAATATTAATATAAGTTAAGAGAAATTTATGAACTTAGAAAATAACATGTAATATATAAGTGCAGGCAAAACATTTTTCAACATGCTTATCCATTTAACACAGAAGCTACCTTACAATAATAATACTATTTCCACTGCTACCAGGAGTCTCACAGATCTTGGCTCCTCTCATATAGCCAAAACTTCAATACCTTTGGATGGAATACTCTCTAACAGCTGTGTCACTAACCCTGACTTTTGTTACTGGAATGTAATTGTATTACATTACTGTGATGGTTCCTCTTTTCTAGGTAATTTTTTTCTTCAACCAAATTGTATAGTTGTTTTTTTAAAAAGGGAACATGTTTAAAAATACATTTGATTTAACTTTGTAATAACATATGACTGCTCTTAAAAACTTTAAAAAATTTATTACAATGTGACCTTAGGGAGGGTAACTTTTTTTCTGAAAATAATCTTGGGCTGAACATTGATGAAGAAAGAGCTCAGTCCTCAGAAGAAAACAATGTATTTTCTTGTATAGCTTTTTAGAGAACTGAGAACAGAACAAATGTAAGTTCGTGTATAGAACAAAACAAAAAGCCCAATGTCGGCTTGGGCAAGATATTGTGCATTATATGAACTGATGGTTCCTGCTGAGAGTCACAAGAAAGACAAGACTGCGATGCCAAACTTTCCAGGCATTGAACTGCCAAAGTTTTAGAAAAAAAGGGGTTACAATGAAACTTGGAGGAAGGAGCTGGAAAAATAAAAAGAGTTTGAAAACCTCTCTCAATTGCCACATGTTTCACTAAATGTTTAAAAGACAAAGAATAAGAATAAAGGTCTTGTTTCCTGGCAATTTTAAGAAATTTCATAATTATTTTATAGCACCAAGAAAAAGTTACTTTAAAAATCTCAATCCTACATTTAATTAAATTAAAATATCCTAATCATGTATTTAGCCTAGGCTTATACAGGACAGGTAGTTAGTTATCAAGCATTTCTCAATGTTGGAAACAAACGTATCAATTATTGGACTAATTAGGTTGTCCCCCACTCTTTCCAGGCAATGAATCACGTGTCCGCAACTATGAGTCCCAGCCCCTGTACTTGAGGGGGGCTGTCATTTTTGAAACTTTGATAGAGTATCTCAAGGAGGCCACAGAACTTGGGGATGCTGAGCAGATTGTACTGGCAGGCACTTCTGGTATTTAAACATTTGAAAATCTTAAAGATTCATTTTATGACTTAAATATTTAAATAAATCTTTAAATGTACATTAAATCGTTTATTAAATATTTTATTCATGAAACCCTCTTAAATTTAAAAAAAAATTTAAATAGTTACCTGATGTATGTCCATTTGAAACAAAAAAACTTAAAAGATAAATAACAAGAGCAATGGGCTTGTTTCCAGACAATTTTAAGAAAGTTCATAATTATTCTGTAACAGCAAGAAAATGTTACTTAAAAAAATTTAAATTCTGTAATAAGTATTATTTTAAATAAAACTTTAAATGTACATTAAATCGTTTGTTAAATATTTTATTCATGAAATCCTCTTAAATTTAAAAAAAAAAAAAAATTAAAATAGTTACCTGATGTATGTCCATTTGACACAAAAAATACTTTCCTGTGGTTCTAATTCAAGCAAATGACCTAATTATAAATATAAATATCAAGTGATGCTTGACTACTAAACACAAACTTAGCTCAATTTGAAATTATTTTTGATAATATTTTATTTTAGTATTTTATTTACAATTTATTTTTTTGTACAATGCATATATTTTAAAAGTACATGTACAAAGCCAAATTGTTTTTTAAATTGATCATATTTTGATGTTTGTTTTCAAAATTCGTGCCTTGACAGCTGGAGGCATTGGTGCTTTGATCCATGCTGATCACCTCAGAACCAAGCTGCCCCAGAGTGTGAGGACTCTGCATGTGCTTGTGGATGCTGCCATGTTTGTCAACACACCAGATGTTTATGGGCAACTGAGTCTAGCCCAGTTGTTTAAGTCGGTCTACCAGTTCCACTCCATCAAAGGTTAGTAATGCTACTTGAGGGATGCATAGACAGATTGATATATTGTTGACATTCAGAGATCCTTTGAATAAAATGTAAAATGTGCTGATAATCTTTTTATTTTCAAAATCTAAACCAGATGTAGAAGAGAGTCAAAATAATGCATGTTTCTCAAACAGAATTTGAATTTGACTTTTTCCCCTTTTCACAATTCTGGTAATATATTTTTCAGTAGAAAAGCTGTGTAAAGCTTCAAATACAGTAAATGATGAATTGGTTTTAATGAGCCAATCATTTTCTTGTATTTATCTTATATTTGTTTCCACCTAAGGCCCAAAGAAATAGACTTGTTGCAACCATTGCGCACAGCTAGCTTTAATTTTAGCTCTTCACTTTCAACCACTGTGTCTAGCTGGCATAGGTAATTCTTAATTGATGAACGAGATTCTAGAAGTCGTTCAGTATACCATGTTTTTAGTCATTACACATCAAAAACACCTAAATATGTACCATTAGTAATACGATGCAATCCTATCTGTTAGCTGTCATTGTATTAAATATTTAAGATGTAAGTTTTATTCCAACAATACACTATGAACTTAAATTAAAGTTGAAAAAATTCAAAGAGAGAACCAGATACTATAGTGAAATACTAAGATACTAATAGAATCTTTGTATTTTGATGTTTTTTACATTTACAGTTTACATCAAATATTCGCAATCAAACATTCAAAATCTAGAAATGTCTGTATTCAACTTCGTTATCAGTTTTAATAATTGTGCATAGCTTATATAAAACTTAGCTTATCACTTCCAACCCCTCTGTCTAGCTTGTATTAAAATATCAAATTCATGGATGAACAGGATCTCTCAACAATCTGCTTCTCCTCAGCTTCTGCCAGTATTCAAGAATGTACACAAACTCAAAACCAAACTGATGAATGGAGATGTTTACTTCCTGAAGTGTACAACAAATTTGTGTTCACCCCTGCATTTTTCATGAACTCAATCTACGACAGTTGGCAGCGCTCTCACATTTTTAAAATACCATGTTTAGCCACTGACTGTCCTCACAAAAACCTAAACACTGTCTATGCAGCAAGGGACAGAATCCGAGAACTTGCAAGGAACATAACCGCATCAAAGAAAAATGGAGTCTTCCTCACCTGGTGCCCACTTCACACTATTTTAATCAGACCCTGGTTTTTTGCTTCAGAATTGGGGAATCCTTCGGTCCTCAGTTCCCTGATATCATGGCTGCAGCATGATCTTTCTGACTCTGCAGGATACAGGGATGTCATTGATCTGCGGTCTGCAGTTGAAGAATGCAAATCCATATATCTTTCACAGACAATAATTCAATAGTTTTAATGGAGGTCTAGCCAATTCAGACAATGATTCAATAGTTTTAATGTAAGTCTAGCCAATTGAATGATTCAATAGCTTTAGTAAAAGTCTAGCCAATTCAATGATTCAATAGTTTTAGTAAAAGTCTAGCCAATTCAATGATTCAATAGCTTTAGTAAAAGTCTAGCCAATTCAATGATTCAATAGTTTTAGTAAAAGTCTAGCCAATTCAATGATTCAATAGCTTTAGTGAAAGTCTAGCCAATTCAATGATTCAATAGTTTTAGTAAAAGTCTAGCCAATTCAATGATTCAATAGTTTTAGTATAGGTCTAGCCCCTTTCTACACGGTATAGCCTTTAATGCATTGTTGTTATTTAGAATTTTTAGATTTAGATTGGTCATGGTTTTATCTGATCTAGTTTTCCAAATGGAGAATGGAGGATCTGTTGTAAACATGCCTTGTTGATGTAAGTGCGCCGTTATGTTGTCAGCGCATCTTTGCTAGTCAAGTTATGAATGAATTTTTGTTATAAGCTCCACACACTTAAGATTCAATCATAAAAATGTATCACCGAGAGTTTTGACTTATCACGCCCCCCCCTTCGGGTTGGGGTTCAGTTTGCATCGAACACTAAGTGCAGGTTTAAGGTGGTGCTTGGCACTTAAAACATTTTTTTTAATTAGTGGGTATTTTAATGGAAGGGGACCATGGAAGTAAAAAATATGCTAAAGTGGGCCACAAGTAAAAAGAAGAAAACAAAGTTTTAGTAACAACCCTGGCATGGATACTTTGGATAGATGTGCTTATTTTTACATTTGTTATTATTGGTGCAAGTCTCTGTCATAAACTTGTTTTTTCCAATGGTTAAATTTATTATCATTCTGTTAACTGTATCATCAGCACTTATGTAATGATGACGCTTAATTGAGATTGCACATCATTTCAAATTGTGAAGACTGTGTTGATCTGGGTTTGAATTTCTTGGTGGTGGCCATTAGAGGATAAATTTCTGGGGGGGGGGGGGGGGTTTAAAGGACCAAGATATCAGAAGGATGGTAACTTCTGTGTCTTGAATCACTTATAAATTATAAACCTTAAGTTTTATTACCGGCTGCCTAAGTGATAGCTCTATGAAAATAATGAAGAACTAAATATATATACAAATTGCCAACTATTCAAGACAACATTAGGCTTTTACAAAGCACAGTGTGTACAATAAATAGTCCATGGTGATAAATTGGTATTGGCCGATGTAGTAAACTGATTATTTTTTAATCTGCCTCCTTGCTTATTGGTGTAGCCCTGATGTTTACATGTATATCTCTAGATGAGTACACGTCTCTAGTTGTGTACTTATACTTATTTCACTAGTTGTGTAAATTTGGGACTAGCTTGTTTTATTTGAGACTTAGATCATGCTTTGTTATTTTCAAGCCACCAATCTTATTTATACACTATTTTTATGGCCCTGATAGCATACACTATATCAATGGGCCTGATAACATTACAATTTATCAATGGGCCTGATTGCATTACACTATTATCAATGGCCCTGATAGCATACACTATATCAATGGCCCTGATAGCATACACTATATCAATGGCCCTGATTGCATTAAACTATATCAATGACCCTGATAGCATACACTATATCAATGGGCCTGATAGCATAACTATATCAATGACCCTGATAGCATTACACTATATCAATGGCCCTGATTGCATTACACTATATCAATGGCCCTGATTGCATTACACTATATCAATGTTCCTGATTGCATTACACTATATCAATGGCCCTGATTGCATTACACTATATCAATGGGCCTGATAAGATTACAATTTATCAATGGGCCTGATTGCATTACACTATATCAATGGGCCTGATAGCATTACACTATATCAATGGTCCTGATAGCATTACACTATATCAATGGCCCTGATTGCATTACACTATATCAATGGGTCTGATAGCATACACTATACTAATGGCCCCATAGCATTTTATTACTATGCAAATTTAAATAAATTATTGTGCTGTGTTTACTGATGACAATTATACAATTCATATTTTTTGAGGTTTCAATGACATGTCATTAACTTATTAGAACAAGGAGGTGGGCAACTTTTTTTTAGCTATTTTCAATATTTGCTGGTGTATAGGACATACTCTTTTCCCCCTCAAAATATTCCTAAAATGTGGGTGAGTCATGCGCTGGGAATGTAGAAATATTTTTCCCCTCAAAAAAATGTGTAAAAAAAATGGGGTGTGTTTGTGTCTTATGCATCCTATGCACTTGCAAATAGGGTAATTGTTTATGCTGACGTTATCCCATCAAGTTGAAAAGGAGAAAATCATTGACTATTTAAACTTATATTGTTAATTAAATCTATTTATTCTTGTATTGTACATGTACCTAATCACAAAGTTACGAAGTTATAGGATTAAGTTACCGATTTAGTGTGACAAAATCGTACAGCTCTCACTGCCCATAAATAATTTTGCATCAACGTAGTGAAAACATGTTTCAACTTATTATCAAATAATGAATGTATACATTTAATTTATTAATATAAAAAATCCTTGCTAAAAAGACACCATTTTTACCTTGACGGTCAAAGCCTTTGGGGACCTGGTAAAACAATAGGTGACCTTGTTAAAATGATGTGTACAAAAGCATGGAGGGGGGCGGGGGGGGGGGGGACACAGTACGCTTGGGGTGATTTACCTTGGTTGGCTAACCCCTGTAATACCATTCAGTGTTTTGATCATAAATTTATTTTTTTGCACAAATGATTTTTTTTT
The DNA here is from genome assembly GCA_964033795.1 of Lymnaea stagnalis. Taxonomy (NCBI): domain Eukaryota; kingdom Metazoa; phylum Mollusca; class Gastropoda; family Lymnaeidae; genus Lymnaea; species Lymnaea stagnalis. The sequence goes on along the minus strand of CAXITT010000639.1, from coordinate 281,933 downwards.
TTGTGTACAAAAGCATGGAGGGGGGCGGGGGGGGGGGGGACACAGTACGCTTGGGGTGATTTACCTTGGTTGGCTAACCCCTGTAATACCATTCAGTGTTTTGATCATAAATTTATTATTTTGCACAAATGATTTTTTTTTTAGACACTGTTAATTTTCTTATTGTATTTATACGGCGAAAAAAGGTCTTTAATTTATAACTGTTGTTTACTTCTTGCTGGTCCCCAACTTTTCCATATCGTGAATACGTTGAATCAGTCGAAGCCTTCAGTGAGCAAACATTTTTAACATCTAGAGAATCCTTCTCAAATTAATTATTGTAAAAACTGTTAACATTTTTGTTAAAACTGTGTTAAAAAGTTTTCTTTAAATGTTTTAAGACCAGTAATACCTGTAGTATTTGGATATTTATATTAATCCGACCATTAATTAAATTAGATAATTAATTTTAAATGGGAGCTATATATGTGGTTAAAAACTCCCTCTGTACTGACTGAACACACAAGACACAAATATGTTAATCACGCTATCACCCAGCCATAACTTAATTTTTTTCCTACTTATACCGTATGATTGTTGATTACCCAATGTTGATTGCCACGAACCATTTCTGCACTGAGCTTTACATTTATTGACAAGTATTCATCATCATGATACCTCAGATGAGCATTTTTATTCTATGACCCATGATGTGAACTATTAAGCGATTATTTCTATTTTATGGAGTAGCTCAAGCATTGTTTCCATATTCTATACTATTTGTGTTCCATATTCTATACTTATGGTGTTTTATAGCATAATGATAAATAATAGCTATTTGGCCATAAAACCTGTAAACAAAATTAAATTTAAATATGTGTTATGACATACTAAATGAAGTTTTGTAGACATGAGAGCAGCAACAAGTCATTTTTGCATATCATTTTTCAGCTCTGTAGTTATCTGTAAATGTTAGTAATAGAGTAACATAATTAAAGATCACAGACACCTTCTCTGTTGATTCTGTCTGGACTGGTGGATCAGCCTCGGTAACTGTTACATGTAATTTTGTATCTTACTGAGCAACCTCATACAGTCTAGGGGGAGGGGAGGGGGAAATGGTCAGTGAGTGAATCCCACATATGTAAACCGATTTTATGGCCTACCTATAAGATGTTTTTGCTGCTAAAATAATTTATGGAAATATTTTTGAAACACAATTCAATGTTTTTATCTTGTCTGATGAATTTTAAATTGCCAGTGGAGTGATTTTTAGCGGGGGGGGGGGGGNGGGGGGGGGGGGGGGGGGGGGTTGTAGTGGGGGGCATCTTCAAGGTGGGATTAAAGGTTTAACATGCCACCCATTAAAAATTCCATTACTCTATCACCTTTTCAAAACCATGCTTTTGAACAGCCTAATTTGGCAGTTGCACCATCAGCAAATTAGCCCACTGGCTTTGTGAGTTCATGTTTTTAAGTTGCCATTCTGCAGCTCTGTCATGCTAACTTTTCCAATTAATGCGGGTTATGGTTGTAATCTTGGGTTGGTGGTTTACCATAAATTATAAAAGCCTTTCTTAATCTCTAAAATCCTTTTTTGTTTTTATATGTTTTCACTTTACATTCTTATGGGGACACCCACCCTCCACCTCCCCTTCTGGTCAAGGAACCACTTTGCCTAGATTATAATGTTAAAGATATGCATTTTTTTAATTTTTTTTTAAGATTTCTGTTTAAAGAAAATCTTAAGCTTTAAAAAAAATTTGATGGCGGCCTGTTACTGTAACACTTTCTATTGTACTGGTTGTACTTTTGTACTCAAATTTAACTTTAGTCCAAGTGCCAATAGGGAATAGATGGGACAGATAACCTTCACTATTCACGTCACCCACAATTCCTGTTTCTCACAACTTGGGTTAGTGTTGAGCTCTGGACAACTTTTACCTTTGTATGTCTTTTTTTTTAAATTGATGTAATTCATACCTAAACATTTTTTTTTCTACTTCAGTATTTGTTTTAAACTGTCAAAGTCTTCCAGCCATTTCTAATATAATATAGTTGATGAAAAATAAATTGATATTACTGCTGTGTAAAATTTAAATATTGGCGCAATGCTCACAAACATTTTAATATAATAGTTACTTGTAAACTGCAAGACCATCATCGAAGATAAAATTTTTAACATTTGAATCTCTTCCCTTTTGTTTTTTTCCTTAATTTTATTTTTGACATTTCTTGTTGGAAGTGTTTATTTGAAAATGTAATTTTTGTTATCTAGCCAATTCTAACAAGCTGTCATAATAGACTTGAATAAAGTCATTTGAAAATGTTCAATGAAAATGAAGGTAACACCTCTCATAACGAGTTTAAGAGTTTAATTCGTTCTAGACTCTTACTCGTTAAACCAAACACTCGTTAAACGAAACAATTTTTCCCATAAAAATATGTAAAATACGATAATGCGTTCCATGCTGAAAAAATACTAATTTTTCAAAAATTTGTATTAACATTCAATGAAATAAAATTACTCATGAATTGTTAAGGAGTGTAACAACTTGGAATACAATTTAGATTTGAAACAAAAACCGTAAATAAAAATATGAATTTATGACAAATAATTAATCCTTTTTAACTAGAAAACTGTCTAAAGACATAATTTGTTCTTGCCGACGCTTCAAAATTTGACGAAAATGTGACACAGCATTATCATTGAATAAATTTGTAGCACGAATAGCCACCTCCTTATTAGGGTGATGCTTCTCAATGTACGATGCAACCGTTTCCCATGCTTTCAGCATTTCTCTTATTGCGCTAGAAGATTGTTACTCTTATGCGAAATGTCGCTTGTTAAGGGAGCAACTTCTTCACATTTTTTTGTGCTCGTTATGCCAGTTACTCGTTATGAGAGGTGCTAGTTATAAGAGGTTCCACTGTATTAAGTCAATGAAGAGAGAGAAGCTTTTGCTTCCAAAGGTAAACACACATGTCTGATCAATTTGCTAATAAACACTTAAGTCTTTCTTATTATTTTGTTAGTTCATTTCTCAACCTTTTTTCCCCTCAAATTTGTCATCGTCCCATCTTGTTTTGTCTAAATGACCCAAACATTACAACTAACATTGTAAAAACATTGTAAAAAAAAAAAATAGAGAGAGTGAACCTGTGATGTCAACCTAATGGTTTGCAAGAAGGAGTTGTTAACATTATAAAAGCTTAGCAAACTAGATGTTGAAATATTCTAAAATAATTTCTTTTAAGTTTGAGGAATATGTTCCTAAACATTACCTGCCATTACAGAGATTAAGTAAACATTGTATAATTACAGTTTTTACTACTGGTTTCCAGTGGTATAAATAAAATAAACATAACATTAACTAACACATAAAAATGCATAAGCTAAAAAAATGGCTGACATTAAAACAACACTCTATATTATGTTTATTTCTCTACAATTTATTGAATTTTTTTTTAGCAAATAGAAGTGATGATTTTTTAAAATAGAAACAGATGTGCTGAGATGAAAAACATTTTTGAACAAATTTAATTTGGTTACTAATAAAGTTACATTTCCATTTTTATGATTAAATATATGGTATTCTTTTTGCAAACTATCTAAACATTGAAACAATTGTGCATAAATGTCAATTTTCTTAGTTCAAATACCCACATGTTAAAAACAGTCTCTAAGAAATAAAAACATTTTCAATAGCTAAATTTTTTGTAGTTGCCTTTTTGTACTTACCACAAATTTGTTGAATTTGAAAACATGCCTCACTAATTTGATGCGTTAAATGGTTTTAAAGTGATTTTTGTCAAATGTGCTTAGATAATTTGCTATTGCAACCTATCATTACAGCTTTAAAGGGTGTATAGATTGTGTCCCAATACTTTAAATAACTTCTAACTATTCAATTATTCAAATGTAAAACCTGAAAGGACCAAAATCACTTTGTAACAGTTAACCTTATTTTCAAATTAAGTAATTTCATAAACTGGAAAAGTCCAAGTCTAGACAGCATGAATCGCAAGATGCTAATTTTACAAACATGGAAATAAGATGCTAAATTTTACAAATATGGACACAGGTTTTAAATTTCTTCTCTGTTGCTTGTTTTATATAAGTTTTTTTCAATAAGTTTCTTGTAAAATTAATATAACAATTAATTATTAATACACAGCTTTACAGTCAGATTACACTGTAGTTCAATTAAATTTTCATATCTTCAACATAAAAAATTTAAACAGCCTATAACAGTGCTATGATTTAACAATTTTCTTGTCTTTCCTGTAAAAGCCTAATTTGTTGACAATTTAAATTGAGCTAAATTTAATATAATGATGAGAGAAGCCAAGTTATTTTTGACATCAAGTGAGGATTTATAAGGTATGCAGGTATAATGCTCAAGGTATTCAGCAGTTAATGATTGTTGTACAAAGATTTGACTTATACGTATCAACAAATAACAAAACATTTAGTGCAATATATTTTTTTTTAAATTTCTCCTTCAAAAATCCATTAATGCTTGGATGGTGATTCCATTTAAGAAAATTGCATTAAAGATTTAAAATAATTTTTAAAATAAATATATTAAAAGTGTTAGGGGACAACCATTATGTTTTAAATTATAATTAAAAACTGTTAACAATGACAAATATAAAGTAAAAGGTGTAGGTAAATACATAATACTGATTTTATCACAGAGAAGCCCCAAGAAATTTGCATAAAAGTCAAAGATTAAATATGACATCCAAATAGTTATACTAAAACAACTTTAAATTTCAATCAATGCAAATATGAACTTATGATATTACAGAAACTGTTGATGACAATCTTCATGCCTTCACAAATTAAAAACAATATCTACACATCTATAGTATTTACAAACAACTGTAATGCACAACTGACATTAACTCATTTGTTATTGCTAAAGATTTAAATAAATTATGGTTTCACACACTCATTCAGAAAATAAATAAATGAAAATCTACATTTACCTAATGAAACAGCACAGTAAAAACACTAATTGATCAAGCTTTATGTTAATTCACACAGATAAAAAAGTTGACATAAAATAGACTTTTCTGCTTAAGTGTGCACCTTATATTTGATTATCAATTTGAATTTGACGTAAATTCTAGTTGTTGTTACAGCACAAATGAGACCAATTTCAGATTCTATTATGATAGATTAAAAAAGCTTTAAGTTGCTTTCATTATCTTTTGTGTGATGCTACACCATGATCCTTGACCCGGGCACATATCTAGACTCACTCCAAATGTTGGTCTCACCGCAGTTTATCAGTTTACGCTTGCATTGTTTGCAGCGGTTGTAGCGGTCACACTGCTCATGTAACAAAATGCCAGGATTAAGAGATTGTAGACGTTCATCCAGCTCACGAGCTTTTTTGCTCTCTGCAAGTTTTTGCCAGTCGTGTTCCAGGCATTTCCTTGTGTCAAACCGTATCATGTGCTTGAATGCCCTCTCATCTTTCAAACTGATTGATAAAAAAACATTTTTTTCATAACCAGTATCAAAATAAAAACTAAGATTAAATAAAAGAAGGGATCTAAAAGTTTATATAAATCTTTCCTATGTTGCAGTGGGATCACTTGTCAACCTGTGACCAAATTTAAAAGCAAAGAAATGAAAATTTATGGGGATATTTTATATTAATATTCTGTGTATACCTACTGCTTAATGTTATAAATTTTTTAAATAACATTTGTTAAATAAAGACCAATGGTTGTCAATGGCTAAAGGAGGACTTAAAAAACAACAACATTCAAGATGCTTTTATTTACTTTGATTGGATGAGTGGTTTAAAACTAATATAACTCTTTGTCTCCTGAATTATTTTCCTCATTCATACCCTTTTTGGATTTCATTATAAAATGTTAAGTTTGGTATGGATTTAAAGGGGAATGCATTTTCTTTACAGACAATACAGACTTATCTTTAAATTTTAAAATATCAATGTGATTTTGGTTTATAGAAAATAAAAATTGTAAATAAAAAAGTCACCAAACGTTCGCAAAATGCTCATTTCAAGATTTTAAAAGAGAAATTTATAATCTAAAGTGTAACAAAAACGTTTTTTTTCCAAATTATACGCATATGTGCATCACTTAAAGAATAAACATCACATTGAAAAAACACAAAATGAAAAACCACAGCACATTATCCATTGTCACAGTGACAAAATAAAGTCAGAAAAAACTATTTCCACTGGAAACAATTTGTTGCTGCTAGAACGTATTTGCCCTGTATCCTTATATGTACTAACATTTATTATTGTTTTAAGGTAAAAATCTTAAATAGCACTCAGTTTTAGTGCCAAGATCAGCAGCTTTCTAATTAGAATCTACATTATTTATAGCAGGAAGAGTGTTAGCTCATCTAGAAGGCACTTTAGCTGGGGGCGGGTCTGGTTGTTCATCAGCTGCTGAATTATCAATTTCATTTTCACTTTCATCACATGTACTATTACTACTACTAGGATTGTATGATTCATCAGAATCAGCCTCTGCATCGGAAATCGTTAAATCACTATATGAATTGTCATAAAAAATAATACCCCTTACTTGTTCATCAGTGTAATATTTTCTACCTAATTAGATCGATCGCCAGATGGGCCAGGTCGAGATTATGTTTTTAAATTTAAAAGTAAAAATAGTTAAAACAACTGCTTTAAACACTTCATTAAAAACAGATTCAAAGAAAGAAAATGTCAGAAGTTTAGCAAAGGGAAATCATTCTAGATTTTACTAAAAGTAATTTAAAGCAAATAGCTAGGAAAAGGAACAAAACAAACAGCGATGGCATTGTCAATCCAATAAAAACGTCATTTTAAATCGATGATGGGAGCATTGATCTGAGACAAAGAGTTTAGCCCATAAGGAGTATGTATAGTACAGGCCCCTGTTTAGACAATGTTAATGGCACTGCCCAACATATGGAGCAGGTAGCTCAAGCCCTACCAGAATATGTATGTTAGTTAGTACAGGCCCAATAGTTTTTGTAAACAATCTATCATTAAAGAAGTATAACAAAACTTACTCATCCCTAGCCCTAGCCAAAACTTCTTCTTCTGTCTGCTGTTCAGCCAATTTGGCAAGAATGGCATCCCTCTTTTTCTGCTCAATTAATGCTTTCTGCTCCTGTGATATATTGTAAGCCCGGCGACGTCTTTCTGCCATTTTGTCATTATTCATGTCATTCTTTCCAAAGACTTCATTATCTTGTTCTTTCTCTGGCATTTGCATGGGTTTGAATTTCAGCTAATTTTAGTGGGAACAAAATTTACCAAAAAAATCAGCTATCTTTTCATCAGCAAAAATTCTTTTAAAATTTGTTTAATTTTAGAACATGGCACTATTAATAGCATTTAAGTTTAGAAATAAAAAAAACTGCATTCATTTCAATACCGCATAAAGAGCAGAGATGTGATCAAAAGATTTTCAGGTGAAAAGAACATACACCTGTCTTTGTAAACTTTCTGAGTAAAATTTTCCATTGATTGATACCTGAGCTTCCAGAGCTTTCTTATAGGTCTCAGTTGAATCTGCTTTATCTCTGAGGTATTGCTCTCTTTGAGCAGCCAGGCTGAAAGAAACCATAGTGGAAGATGATGAAACAAAATTTAATTTTTCTTATCATCAGCTTTGGGAACAATTGAAATTGTGTAATTTCTCAATTTTCAAACTTAATATTCCTTATTCTTAATCTACTGCCAAATTTTAAAATAATATTTAAAGAAAAAAAAAAACCCAGTTGATATTTATATCCAAAACTGAGCCTCTTTTTAAAAAAAAATTAGAAATTATAGCTATGGATACTCAAGATTTAAAAAAGAATTCATAAGTGGTAACTATGTGTTGAAATTGAGAGATATAAATCTTAAAACCATGACTGAATAAAACTCACTCCTCTGCTAGTTGCACTTGCTCTAATCGCTCTAAAAATTCATCGTCTGCTTTTTTCTTCTGCTCAGCTTTCTGTTTGGACTCCACCTATAAAACATAGAGAAACTTTAAAGATTCATTCTGGGCTATAATTATTGAAATAAATTTATCATCCAAATTTGTTTTAATGCTAAATTTTATACTAGACAAAAGATGGATTATCCGGGATTATCCACATGAGTATATTTCTGTGGCACCTTAGTATTTTGGCACAGATAACCTATACAGCTACCAATATTTTACACAATTTTATTGCCATACAGTCTTACACTCTTATTTCACCTGTTATATTAAATTGATTTACTATATTTTAATAATATGATGTTAAGCATACTATTCATTACCTGTTTGTCAAGCTCCCTAAGATATTCCTCTTGTTTAAGCACACGGGCTGGAGTTAATGGCCTTCTGTTAAACAAATAGGCCCGCTGAAAGATATGAAGTAAAAATTATTTCAACAAAAAAGTAAATTTCAATCTGATAAAATCAGTCTCATTTTTTTTCATTTTGTACTTTTATTGTTATAATAGTCTCAATACTATAAGAACATGGTAATTTTGAATTCATGATAATAATTTTTAAATGAACTTTATTTATCTACAAGGTATAATTAACAAGTCCTACTAGTAATATCACCAAAAAAAACCATTTTAAGTAGTATTATAAAACTGATAAGATATCACATTAAAAAAATGTGTGTGGCTGAATTACATGTAGGTAACATTTTCCCACATGCAGGTCTATGTACAAATTCAGTTGTCATTTCTCAATTATTAAAATGTTAAGTAATATGCCATTTTGTAGATAAATGAATATACTTTAAGATAAATATAAAACACATTTTTGTTAATAATATTATTAAATTATTATTTCAAGTGTAAGTGCATTCAAAAATTATAAAAATGTGCCAACTTACTATCCTGTAGATCATTTTCAACATTAATTTGTATGTTCAAAGGAGCTTTCACACAGCCCCAAATAATAAATTTAAATACTTTTGTGCTTTTCACACAGTTGCCCTTTACAGTGTTTCAACTTTACCCAGTGAACTCATAGTTTTTACAGATCATGTCCTTATCTCTTTATTGAGCCATTCCTGAAAGAACTTCAATTTCTGTCCAACCCGCGGTACGAGTGGAGCAGGCCCTGGGCATCTTACCTAGTTCCAAAAATCAGTTTAATATCATAGTGACTCATTTAGCCAGGTATCAGATATCAAGCTGATAAGAACATTTGCTACACCGCGGTAATCCCTTCAAAGTCTGCCCAAGGTTAATTATTAAAATTTTCCAACTTACCTTCAAGTTTTGAATTTCCAAAATATGTGATTACTTTTTACTAAATGCACTTCTAATAATTTATGTAATCACTATACCTACCAAATCAGACAAGGTTTCCAAATTTATATAAATACAGCAACTGAATAAACAAATCTCTAACTTATTTACAGTATGTTGGCTTTTTAACCATATTGCTGGTTGCCATGAAAAATACTTGCTTAATACCCTCAAAATATGATAAATGTGACAAAATACATTTTTTATTTACATTCTAAATGTCCATGTGATTTTTTAACTATCTTCCTGTTGGTAAATTAAAATCGCGGGTAAAATTGAAAATAAGAATATGATTATATCTCTAGATTTACTATGCAACACACCATGGCACTCACAGTGACTCATGGCCATGATAGAAGGAAAGGCTGGCACCTACCAGTGGCTTGTGGTAGTCAACCAGTTAAATTAATTAATTTGTTGTTTGTTTTTTATCTTGTTTTTATAGATAAATTGAAGCAATGCATTTTATTAGCAGCTTGGGGGCTATGCAAACTGCATTAGAACATGTTTTTTAACACAAGAACTTTTGGTGTTTTTTAAAGAGTACTTATCATGCTGCTTATATCCCTTGTGCAAAATGCCTGAGCTTTATGTATCTTAAAATAAATTTGTTAAAAGGCTTTTTCCGAAAATATTATTGTTTTACCTGAGGCTCAGGATCCTTGGCCTTCATCTTTGCTTGGACTGCATCAGCAACACCTAAATTAAAGGCTGAAATTTTTTGTAGATCATATCTCCTTACCATATGACGTTCCTGGAAAAAACATATATTATTTAATGAAATCCTAGGCCTATTGTTAAATTTTTTAGTCTTTATTATTAAAAAATTTGGTTATTTTTAGACTAAATCAACCTAATTGTTTTAATTATTATAAAAAGTAACACTTGGTACAGGGTTAAAATTATGAAGTATATAATTTAACATGCAGCACACACAAAAAATTAAAACTCAAGAATCTGATATGTACTCCAGAAATATCTGATTTTACAAGAAAAATAAGAATATGTTAACTTTTCAGTTATATGATATAGTTATTGAGGATACCTATGTCCTCGTTTTATAGCCATTTTAATTGTTTCTATAGTATAGTAGTTACTATCCTAGTGTCTCATTTTCATTTTACTTAGTTTACATGTTTTTAATAATTGTAAAGCGCTTAGAGCTTAAGGTAAGCGCTATATAAAAATGACTAAATAAGTAAATAAATAAATATATCCAATGGAACGTTTTCCCTTGGTCTCATAGTGGGTACTTTGCTATTGATTTGGGTTAACATTACTATCTGTATTTAACTAAATATTGCAGAAATCAATTAATTAGAAATTATTCATAAATGCAAGCCAATTATTATAATTTTTAAATCAAAACATTATAATACTTGATCTTTTAAAGTCTCTTCTGCATCCTTCATTGTTTGGTATTGTTGCAGTAGACGTTCCTCCTCGGCCTCCCTCTTTTTTCTTTCCTCCGTGAAAGACACAGGCACATTCATCCTGGCACGTTGATGACAAAGGTAACAAAGCTCCTGGCCAGCAGCGCGGTGACCACATGCTGACCCTGGTGGAGTAGGGGCCTTAATATGCATTCCTGGGTCATGAAAGTTGTCTGCGCTGTGAGAACGATACATGGGCGACAACCTTGGTGGTGTTGGAGGTTTTAACCTAAATTTGAAAAATAAAAATGAAAATATTTGTTTGTCCAAATGTCTATACTAGAATATAGAAATTTGAAATATGCAAATAGTGGTACATTAATTCTTACCAGTTTATTTAAGTTGTACAACTATCTAAACATTTGAGAACCCCTGGTATACACATGGCTTACCCTATAAAGTCCTCCCCACCATGGGACATTCTGACAGCTGGTGAAACAATTTTTCGACTAGATGAGGGAATTGCTAGATCCTCCATCAAATTGACGCCAGTAGCTTTAGCCAAAGGTAAAGCCATCCTTGATGAACACCTGCTTCCCCCTGCTACTTTTGGCTCTGCTAAATTACAAGGGAAAAAATATTAAATAAAATATAAAATTAAAAGGAAAACAGATTCATTATAGCCTAATACAAGCAAATGTTATGGTTAAATTATTGTTACCATTTCTTAGTCTCCTGGTTGCAGTAGTTAAGTCCTCGGTCATACAGTACCACATATTGACTGTCTTTACAAATAATGACTGAAGGATGTCTTATATTCAATTACACGTTTTCAATATATAGAAAATAAAATGTTGTATCAAAGCCAAAGTCAAGTGACTTCTCCTAAGTTTGTTCTAGCCACTATTCTAGTATTCCCCTTCAAGACCTCCTCAATTGTCAAGTCTTTTATCTAGGGTGTTGCTAGGCAGTTGTCAGGTTAATGTTGTCAATGATGCTAACTTATTTATAATCTCATTGTTTCATACTAGCCTCACAGCCACTATGCTGATAAGGGAGCTCTGTATCAGTGAACCAAACCTGAATTGGTATGAGAATGTTTTTTGTTTTTTTTAAGACTGGTTGGTTTTAAAAAGCTGGACACTATTTGAAATAAATCAATTAGTTCTCCACTTCTTCCATTGTGATAAGTTCATTCAAATTGAATGATGTGGGAGCACTCAAGTAGCCTAGCAACAATCTCATCAAGAAATAGAGGAGACATTCTGCAAGCTTGTGGCAGATATATAAAAAAAACAACAAGCCCTGGGGATACCATATACTGACTGTAGGGACATTATGGATGCAAGGGACAAAATGCTCCCTACCTTGACTTTACCACTGGGTGTTAGCAATAAAATTCATGTCCCAGGTCTTACTTCACAAACAATTGTATCAAATACAGTAGCAGCCAAGTTATAGAGAGGATGACCATGAGGTATTTAAAAAAAACAACAAAAAAACCCACTGGTTTTCTTGTGATAAGGAATCAAAATAATTTTCTCCCTCTTTACAGTGTTTCCCAGATTAAAAAAAATACAAATCAAGTTTTTTATGTTATTGTATGGTGACAATTTGCTCTGCCATAATAGGTTATTTATTTGATAACATCTAAGCTATTAGGGATGGGGGCAGAATGGCTAAGACACAAGAAAATAATTTAACAAGGTATGTTGAAGCTTGAAGAGAAAGAACGGCACAATGAAAAGGTAACGCTTTGATTGAAATTGTTCTTCAGCAGACAAGACAAAAAAAGAAACAAGGCCAGGAGACAGGAAAACTTAAAACTAATGTTCAACTCCAGCAACTTTCCAGCTTCTCCAGCAGCTTTCATGTTGCCAAATGCATATTACTGCCAATAAACCTATGATAATCCAAAGAGCATAGTCAAAAAGACATCCTTGAAGCCGGTCTGGCTTAAGATTATGACTATTTTCTCAACAATTGCTAGTAATTCAAATAAAGCGACAGAAGCTCAGAATTAACATTTGAAATAAAAGACATGACAAGATCTTGTCCATCTCTTAAGGCAGCGGTTCTCAACCTGTGGGTTGCGACCCCTTTGGGGGTCGCGGGACCCTTTTCCAGGGGTCGCCTAAGACCATCTGAAAACATATATCCTTACAGCTATGAAGTAGCATAGAAAATAATTGTGTGGCTGGGGGGTCGCCATGACACGAGAAACTGTATTAAGGGGTCGCGGCACTAGAAAGGTTGAGAACCACTGTCTTAAGGTAACACATTTTAATAGCAAATAAACTATTATGAAATTAAAAGAATAACAAACTTGTATAAGCTTCCAGCACATCTGTTTGTAAAATCTAAATGAACAATGTTTAGTAGCTTTGTCCAATAATTCATTAAAAGGAAACTGATTATTTATATATTAGAATTTTAACTAGCTTTAACCAGGAAAATAATCATAAAACTGAAGCCTATTTAACAATTCTATGGCATAACTGACCTTCTACAACATTAGCTTGTTCATAGGGCTGAGGGAAACAACTTGGCTGTGTGTTGACATCCAGCCCATTTTCTCCTCTCATTATATTTTCAATAGCATTTTCTGTGGCAAAATCACCATCTGTTTCCTCCATGCCTACATGGGTTGCTGCAGGATCTGCAAATCTTACAGCTGGCATTGCCCCTTCCGTGGGACTGTCTTGGTCTGGATAATAATGACTTTCGTAATAAGCCCCACCATCAGGCTGTATAGCGGACTCTTCTTCCACAACAGGTGATAAGCAATTAAGGTGTCCAGGACCAGATCTATCATGACCAGAATTTATTCTGAAGAAGGGTATATAAATTTTAGACATTTTTTACATTAAAGTAATGTACTATTTAAAAAAAAAAACAAATCAAACATCTATTTTAAATATCTCAAATGAACTTGTTGAGTTGATAAGACGCTGTAAAAGATAAATAAACTTCATAATAAATAAAAAAACATTTATTTATTTAACTGGAGGGTTTAAAGTAAATAATTCATTGTTATGCATAGTAATTGCAGGTAAAATTTTGGAATGAGTCTGATTTTTTTAATTTTTTAAAATATTCTACATCAATTAGCAAAAATATCCAGTGCAATGAAAACTGGAAATTATTGGGATTAAAAGGATTACTAAAAATGTAATAATTATAACATGAAAACACATGTACCTTGGTAATATGAGTGTGTTGCTTGAATGAGGTCTAGTTGTCATTCGATCTGACATCACAGAGTCTACTGTTCCTGGTCGCTGAATTATGAAAAGTATGAAATAAAAACGAAGTAAAGATAACAATATCTTAAACTTCATACTTTTAGCCTGATGCTGAACATTAAGACACGGTCTAACATCATGTCTCCCATGACAACCAATGTACTTGTGTTATGGATTTTTATATCATGGCAAAAAATATTTTAAACAAAAAATACTTACATTCATCATGGAATCAACTTGCTTTCCAGAGGAGTCCAATTCATTTACAAATTCCTTATAAAACTTCATTTTTACTCTGCTGTCTCTTATGGTTAGTCGGCCTATTCCATTAAAACAAAGCTCAATATTACGTTTGGCTGCCAGGGCACGGGATACTGAACTAACAATTTCCTTTACACATCTTTCTACTGTGTCTCGATCAAATGGGCTTTCAAAAGATATGGATGAGAAGTTGAGTGGTAGTACTGGAATAGATCCTGTATTAAAGAAATTATCATTCAATAGATTTGATTTAATCCAGAGATATTGTGTGTGGACAAGAAAAAGGGGCAGATGAGTTATTAAACTAAATCAAGCACTAAATAATTGACTTTAAAGCAGTTTCAGAGTCTTGATAAAGACGTGAGTTGTGGGATTTGTGGTGGATGAAAGATATAAGGCTATAGTGACATCATTTATTTAAATGAGGTTTAACAAAAAGTCACATGAACTGGAACATTTTTATGCCAGTTAATTATGAGAGCCTTAACAGTTACAATGCATATTTTGGTCATAAAAGGTTAAGCAGCTTTAAACATAATAAAGCGAAAAGGTAAAGGCATGCTAGCTAATTGTTTATGCACAATTCCAAATGTGGCTGCAAAGAAATTTCTCTATAAAATTTGAAAAGAATAAACAAAACTCCTTTATTTTAGCAAGAGATATTTTATCCCAATTCAATTGCTTAGTTATAATAAACCAATAGAAATAAATCTTACCTGGTACATGGTATTTTTGAAATTGCAGCCCATGTGTTTGTGCAAATTTCTCTGAAATGTTGAAAACTGGTCTTTGCGTAATAACAAATTTGTTGTTGCCCACCTCAAGTTTATTTTGAGAAATAGAAAAAATCCCTAGGCCAGGAATCTGTACACCCTGGATATGGATATGAAAAAAAAAAATTGTGTCAAAATATTACAAGTAATTACTAAAAATAATTACAAAATAATAATTTCTTGGAAATATTACTGCATTAAACTATTCAATGTGTATGTAATGAATGAAAAAGCCTATGTTTAAAAAAATAAAAGTTTCTACTTTGTGTTACATTGTTACAAATTTGGGGTGGAGAGAGATAAAAATGCACTGAAATTGTACAATATTATTAATGGAAGGCCCCTTTGTATGATGACCTTTTTGCATAAACAGGTCATCCATTTTTGATGTCTTGTAAAGTTTTCAGATTTTTACCCACCCCCAACTCAACACACATCCTCATCATCATCATCATTCAGATCCAGTGGCCATTTCAGCATGGTTATTATTATTATTTTGGGGGGTGGGGGTTGTATGTGTTAAAAACTGTATTTTCTAAACCTCGCCATGGATGTCATTTCTTGTGTAGGTGATGATGCGACTACAGTCATGGCACTTTCAAGTGTAATCAGTATACACTGT
Source organism: Lymnaea stagnalis (assembly GCA_964033795.1). Lineage (NCBI taxonomy): Eukaryota > Metazoa > Mollusca > Gastropoda > Lymnaeidae > Lymnaea > Lymnaea stagnalis. The sequence goes on along the minus strand of CAXITT010000639.1, from coordinate 266,381 downwards.
GGTGTGTGGGTCCGTGTTGAAGTGTAAGGTTTCTTTTAGTAGTACTATATATACTTTTTTCATGTGCAGTAGGTGGGAGATCTCTAATTTCTTGTTTCATATCCTGCAGATGTTGCTTTGCAGCATATTTAAATTTGTGTTTGTCCTAAAAGTGTATTTTTCGAAACTGATCCTAGGTGCTGCCAATCAATTGGGGCCTTGATAGACAAGGTGAAGCCCAAGCTTGGATATATTTCTTTTTTCTTCATCAGTATGGTTTTACTGGTTTCGTAAAGGCTTTCCTTCCCACGCTGATCCAGAAGCTGCATACCCATTGTCTCCACATGGCAACCACGCACTAAGAGTCTGTGTTTGCTAGGCAGAAGTCTTCAGTGAATGAGTCATCCCTCAGTCCTGTCGTTCCGGCAGGAATTCACAACTTGCCCATTCCCTGCCACTACTGTCTCCAGGCAATCAAACTTTCATTGTTGGTTTAGACCATTTTAGTACTTAACAGAGCACTGACATCATGGTACACCAGTACCTTGCCCCCAATAGTATTTGTGTATGTTCTACATCATGACTGGTCAATGGTATGCATCCAATAGGATCCACATTCTGGGTCAACCACAGTAGGAGGATTGAAAGAAGGAGAATAAAGATTAAAAGAAAAACCTACTCAAATGTGAGTATGGGATGAATTAGTTTACAATGACAGATTTTATGCTTTGCTCTTGGAGGGTGGTCAGCCTCCTCCTAAGGGTCCAGTTAGCCCACTGGACATTTGATCACACCTGAAGGGTCTCTGCTAAAAACAGGGAGTGACAGTACATCACAATGAGAAGTACTTTGTGAAGGAACCCATTTAGACACACTTAGGTAGGAAAGACCATATTTCAGAGGTATCTAGAAATGCTATAGATGTGGCAGCATCTGGGCAGCCGCTGCCTCCAAACTGGAGAGGTGTTGTCATGTGTGTCACTTTTATTTTTTCCTACCCCAAGACCACCCTCAGGTATGACATCACAAAGCTCCCCAATTACTTCCACCCCAAAAAAACCAACAAAATACATCCATCTATCCACTTTTGCATTAAAACACCATTTACATGTTTTAAATCAATTTATTATCAGTGTAGTGCATATTTAATGGGTTATGTCAACAAAAAAAAATTTCAGGACACAATGTGTTTAAAAAATTATTTTAAAACAGGGGTCACCCGGTCCGCAATGTCAGTCCCACCGGCCCGCCGATGGTACATGAATTTGCTTGATTAAACATTTGGGACATGAGACCTAATACAATTCAAATATTATGTTTAGATCGAATTCAGATCCACATAAAACAAAATGTATTTCTATAAGAAATAATTAACAAATGATGACATCATTTGAAAAACCTACCAAGTAACTTGAGGTTGTTTATTTTAGGAAACGCTGGTTTAAAAAATAATAAAATAAGAATCAGTATCAATTAAGCTTATTCTGGCTAATATATTATAGTCAAATAACTACCAAAACTGTAAATGGGTGAAAGGAAGTGAAGAGTTTGAAACATATGGTAGGATTAAAAATCGTATTCACCAGGGTTGGAATAATCAGCCTTTCGGCAAGTTCAGTTGTGTCGAGAACAGAAGAACTTGGAGAGAACGTAGCTCTACAGATATGAGAGAAAGGTAGAACTTGCTGTGTGATTTTCTGGAAACAGATGAGCCTACCAATCTCTTGAGTACATCACAAATTCTTGTGTTTATTTTTGGTGTCATTTTGGACTTTCAGGTAACAGAAGAGTTGGCATCCGTTTGCAGCATGCATGGAATGACAACTGGAAAATAATTTTTGCACACTATAACCTTCAGTGGAATAAGCTTCGAGGTGTTACAGTTGGTGGAGGAAAAACATCGCTTGGGTGAGGAGAGGTCTGGAGGGGCAGATCAGGACTAAGTTGAGAGCTTTGCAAATTCCGGGCGCGCTGTTCATACACTGCATCATATATCAGCAAGCACTCTATGGGAAAGACTTAGATGTTTCTTGTGTACTGAAACAAGTTGTTTCAGCTATGAACTTCATTTGGGGACATGCACTCAATCACAGTCAGTTCCAGGCTTTTCTTGAAGAAATTGATTCTGAATACATGTTTAACATGAAATACTAAACTTAGTTTTTTGTAATTTTTCCCAGAGCTTTCTCTCTCGCTTGCAAGTATTGTACAGAATGATTGTTGTGGCCCGCACTCGTCATTTTGTCCACTATCCCGCCCGCGGTGAAAAAAGTTTGGTGATCCCTGCTTTAAAATTGTCTTATATTAAAATTGTACTCATTTAAAATTGTTCATTGTATTATTATTTTTCATTGTGAGTGTTTTTATGAAACATACTGAAAAGATAAATCTGTACTTCAAAGTAAACACTAAAATTACCATTTGTTTTTATCAATAAAAGAATATTATCTTACTGCATACCTTGTGCTGAGACATTTGTTTCTCCACATAATTGGAAACATTTTCCCACACATGTGACAGATCTAGTGGAAACAATAATATTGGCAATAATTATGGCATTATATAGCCAAATCTACACTTTGGTTCATTCAAAAGTTTATTTACATATGGCATCTTATGCCTACTTGATACTTGGCTAGTACTAGCTGAGTTAGCCAGTAAACTGAGAAATAATAGTATTAGTGATATAAGTGATTAGTCTGTGATATTATTATTGATGATAGAGATACTGATAGTGATACTGCCCCTGATTGAAGTAATTGCTCATTGACATAGATGGCTCAAATCAGTACACATAACTACATATTAAATATTATATAACATAATATTATTATATTGATTTAATTGATAACATTGTTCATTTAAATTTAATTGTTGACTGACTTAAATTAAACTTACCATCTTCCGACAAAGAATCTTTTATGGAAGAAAATCTCCCTTTCATGGCGTTAGCCAACAATCCTTGCGTTCCATCTGTCATTTTTACTAGGTTTTATGCATTGTATTTGCTCAGGAATATAAAATATTTATAATTTTCAGAACACCACACTGTCCTAACGTAATGTATAAATACCAGCGTTGCCATGGATGCATATGCTCAAGAAGCAAAGCTAATCCTAATATAGTTTAGAATTTAGTTTTATAGCTTTTAATGTAATTAAAAAAAAATATTTAAGCATTGTTTATTTTTTCTTAAATAATGATTCATAAAAATATGCTTTATTATTCAATTTTTTTTTTACGATTGAACAACAACAAAATTCAAACATCGTATTTTTACGATCAGTTTTTTTCTCTGTCTTCAGTACTATTTACACGGAAATAAATCGAAGTGGGGGGGGGGGGGGTGGGTCATTTATGTATACTGCAAATACTTTTTAGCATATTAAATTTTAATTTAAAAATATTGAAATTATTTTTAGCCACATACTTATATATTTTTATTATACGCTTTAGGTCGTTTTATTTCCCAGTTTTACTAATTGTGTGTTTTTAAGAATTCATTATTTTATAGTGTATTGAAACATAGTCTATGTAGAACGTACAACTAAATTGCTTCCACAAGCGTCAGTCTAGCCACAAAATTTTTAAAAAGTTTTACGTTTTGTTTTGTTTCTTCGATCTTTGTACCAATTATGGAAGACCATCGAAACCAAGGACGGGAATTCGGTAAGATTTTCATTTGTAAAAAAATGAATTAAAAAAATGTTTTTTAAGCGAGTCTCTAGGCATATAGGTAGCCGGCATATAGACTAGGCCTTACTTACTAACTGCTTACTAAGATTAAGATGAAATATAAATATTAAATATAGCATATTAATATTAACTAATTTCATTTGTTCTTTCATTTGGTTCAGATGAATCTCTCTTTAAAGATGTAAAAATTAATCTTTCTGCTGTTGCTAGAAGAGCTTCTGATCTAGGAAGTCGGCGAGCAGTTAAGAAACAGCAGCAGGTAAGCACAACATTTTAGGAGGCATAATACATTAATGAAAATGTTAATGCCTTGCTTGTGTTTAGTTACAATGAGTCTATGGCCCTATGGCATGGATATAATTATAATATAATACCAGTATGGGGGAATACAATTTCTGATTTTTAAAAAATGTGATATGAGCAGCCTACTAATAATACTACTATGGCAGTAAACTAGTTGTTTATTTACATCATTGACATTGACGTCATTGATCTTAATTAAATTGTAATGGTAAGACATTTCTGAGATTTCTTTACTTTTATTTGTTACAATGGGTAATGGACTTTATTTTACACATTTAAATATAATTAAATCTGAGGGGAACAAATATTTGAAATTTAAAAAAAAATCTCTATGACAAGGCTGCTTGGGAACTGCGTGCTGTCACCTGTATAGATTTGACTACACTAGCTGGAGATGACACACCAGCGAATGTGTCCCGTCTGTGTTTTAAGGCAGCTCATCCTTTAAGCCAAGATCTGCTCAAATTGCTTCACATTAATGGGGCAGGTATGATGATGCTTAGCTTTGTTATCGAGAAGAAAAAAAAGATAGGTAGAGTGGTATGATGGCCTCTGTATCATACCTCAAAAAAAAAAAAAACTTGGATGAAAGGGAAAGGCTATAAATTATTTTTTCTTTGTTATTTAAAATCCTTGTGCTCTTTATATCTGTAGGTTTGAATAAAGATGGTGTATGAAATACAAAATGGATGATAGAAAAATGGGTGGTGGAGAAAAAAGCTCTTAGAAAATACTTTGCTTTCAGGTATATCCACTGGTGCTGTCTGTGTTTACCCCAATCAGGTGAAAGCTGCCAAGGAGGCACTTGTTAGATCAGGATATCCAAATTTTCCAATAGCTTCAGGTAAAAGGGAGGCATTGGCTACCTTTTATTATTTTATGTCATAATAGCAAATAATTTCAAAGGTTAGATACCTTAAATGTGTGCAAAATACTAAATTAAAGGAAAGAGGACATTGATAAAGTGCACACATGGATTAAACTAACTAAAGTCACAAATGAGATTTTTGCATGGCATGTTGGCATTAAATTTACTTTCCTACTATAGGCAACATCAAAGGACATGTTTTAAATTGACTTCCTAACATTTGATATTTGTTATAAGTTGCTACTGGCTTTCCATGTGGGCAAACGCCATTGAAATCAAGGCTAGCGGAAATCAGATCAGCTGTAGCAGATGGTGCCACAGAGATAGATATTGTAATCAACAGAACTTATGCTCTTACAGGCGATTGGAAAGGTGGGCATTATTTTTCTTTAATGTTTACTTTTTTTCTGTTCATATTCTTTAAATATCTATAGTGTTTTAGCGTGGACAACCACCAACTCATATTTAGCTTATTAAAAGAAGTTTACTGATACCAGGTACTACCAGTAGTACTTTTGTATGCTACATATTCACCAAAATGTGGATTTTTTTTCTTAATTTTTTCAAGTTTTATTAATGATAATCTGTAAATGAAATTAAATTGGATTGAGATTTATATTTCAATAATTTTATGTGAAGATGTATTGCATTTTTATGATTTTGAATCATCTTATTTCTTCTTTATTGTTTCTTATTAAATGTGAAATTAATTATCCTGTTTTGTCACAGGTGTATATGATGAAGTAAAACAAATGAAAGATGCTTGTGGAGCAGCCCACATGAAAACTATACTTGCCACTGGTGAGCTGGGATCTTTACGCAACATATATAAAGCCAGCATGGTATGTATGATGGCAGGTAAGGGACGGTGTGTTTAAATGTTGCCTGTAGTCACTAGCATATTAATGTTTTTCCACACTTTTATCGGTAGCCAAGTACATGTCAGGTGTACACATGAATGCTACATCACAAATGTTAACATTTTCTGAGTTATCTTTTTTTCTTCTCATATTTTTCTGAAAATCAATCTTTCCCACTTTTCCAATGATATATTTATGACATTACTGATCTTATATTACAGTACTTATTTATCTTTTTTTTTTTTTTTTTTGTTGTTTGTTTACTGTTTTAAAAATCAGCCATGTCTCTTTTTTTCTAATAATATTTAATAATACAATCTCTTCAATTATTCTCTTCCTTTTTTTTTTCAAATGATATATTTATGACATTACTTATCTTATATTACAGTACTTATTTATCTTTTTTTTTTTTTTTGTTGTTGTTTGTTTACTGTTTTAAAAATCAGACATGTCTCTTTATATCTAATAATAGTTAATAATACAATCTCTTCAATTATTCTCTTCCTTTTTGAATTGCTTTACACAGGAGCTGACTTCATCAAAACTTCCACAGGCAAGGAGGGTGTTAATGCAACATTTATTGTGGCACTGGTTATGATTAGAGCCATCCGTGATTATTACCGTCTCACAGGAGTGAAGGTTGTTACATTCTCTTCATGTATTTAATATATATAATTTATTTGAACTATTTAATAAATTTCAACCAAGTTAATGAAATGTTAGTTTAATAATGATGTGGCTGAAAACTTTTAACTAGTTATTATATCTTTTAATCAGGTTGGATTCAAGCCAGCTGGTGGAATTCGCACTGCCAAAGATGCATGTGTATGGCTGTCCATGATGAAAGAGGAGCTTGGGGATGAATACACTTCCAACAAGTTGTTCCGTTTTGGTGCAAGTGCCTTGCTGGGCGACATAGAGCGCCAGTTATATCACTATGCTACAGGTTACTATCCAGCGATTACTGAAATGCCTATGGGTTAAAAAAGTAAAATGTAAAGCATGTAATAATTGAACTAGACTTCTAATTTACTTTATATTTATTTACAATAAGCTCACCAAATAAAATATATGGTATTAAATTCGCTAAAATCATAATTAGCATTAAATAATAGAGTCTGTTTCTTTCTCAAGACCTGCAGCATTGATGTGCAAATCATTTATAAACAAATTACTTTTTGGCAATACTTAGTTACAACCTTTTGACAGAATTCTCATATCAGCATATATTTATTGATATGGATTTAAATTTTGATTAAGTTGTATTTAGTGAGTTAATATATCCAAGAAGCTAACCAGAGGCTGTGAATTATGATGCTTTGTTTTTCTATTCATAATAAAAAAAAAATATGATGTAATCATGTTAACATTATAATAAACTGCTATATATTCTTGTAACTAGATTTTATAGTATGTCCTATTTAAATGTTGCTAATTTCTTGCTAGTCAATGTTACCATACTAATAAATATAAAATCTAATATCAATTATTTTTTCTTCAAATGCAATAGCTAATAAAACTGTTCTTTTTCCCTTATAATTTGAGCTTAATGATTTGAAATCCTTAATTTGAAGTGCACTATAAAAAATATTTTAGATTACTTGTATTTACATTGATGAATTAGTATTTTTAAGGTCAGTTTTATAAAAAATATTTACTTCATTTAAAAAAAAATAAGTACAAATGAAATTGAATAGAGTAAGGGGGCATGTTATCCTATTAAAATATTAAAATATAATATACACTTTCTGAATTCATCCAACACCATTATTCCACTGTTGAGGCTGTCAATGAAATGTAGATGAACATCATGATAATCAACATGATTTTATTTGGTCTAAATCGTCAATTATTAACAAAATATTGGTAAAAACAAAGGACAAAATAATTTTGCAGTAGGTAGTAGAATTTCAAAGTAAGATAAAACTTTGCTCTTAATTATTTTAATATTATGATTAAAAATTATCTTAAACTTGTTCTGGTGTAGAATGTAGAAATTGTCAGTATATTATTCAACTCTGGTCTAAATTTCTAATATGGTACTTTTCTTCACATCCACACTTAATTACAACAATGAACACTACCTGTACCTCACTCGCTCTCAGAAACTAAAATTTAAGGAAGAAAAAAAATAATGGTTTGTTCGTTTTAATATAGATTAAGTTGTTGACTAAAAATGTGGGTCATTCAAATTAATAAAGATTTACAAAACCACTTAAAAAGAATGGTTTTGAAAAGTTTTAAACAATTCATTACAGAATTTCCAGATGTATAAAGCATCGATTTTTATTTATATAATGTTGCAATATCATTGTCTCACATTTCACAAATCTTCTCCAACTCAGTGGCAGACATGATCCTTGGAAAGCCATTTAACCAAGTTCAATATGTTATGTTTAGAAATCATTTCAGTTTTATACTGCACATACATTTTAGAAATTGTGAAGCATCCAATGACATAATTCTGAAATAGTTTACACAAATATTTACTTATTAATTCAAATTATCTAATAGATTTGCACACATTTATATACTTTTTTAATGCGGATAATAACTTTCTCAATTTTCCTATTATATGTAGGTACGGTAGTAATAGAGTAAACAAATTTGAAATATTTTGTTTCCTCTCAGTTAATCTTGGGTCTTCATAAAGGAATCAAGATGTATCAATTTCGCCACTGAAATAAAACTAAACAAGATAGTTTCTTTAATCTGAGTTCATTATGATTTGAGTTTTACATTAATATAATTTGTATGAAAAACAGTTGTTTTAAAAAAAAAAACAAAGATAATGATTTTAATGGAACAAAACATGTAACAAGATGAAAACAGTGAGGGACACACCGGAAAAGAGAAATACGTGTAAAAACAAGGATCAAATATTTGAATTTCTAGAAAAAATGTTTAGTAGACAGTGTAGTTTTATTAGATTTAGAAAGAAAGCGGTCAGTTGATAGATAATGTTTGAAATAAATAGTATTGATAAAACATCTTTAAGGAGTAGGTGAAAATGACATTGAATACTCTTAGTACCTTTGGGAAAATAAATATATAGTTATTTTATTATACAATAAAAATACCCTATGTAACATATCCAAAATATAATTTATTGATAAAAAAAAAATATTAATTTAAGTTAGGTGCTATTTTGTAAACACTAACTTCATCATTGTCTATCATGGTGGGTGGGACATGTTTTCAGTAAATTTATAATTTCACTTTGTTTCAAAATTAAGGAAAATATCTGTCACAGTAAATCTTTCAAATCACCTGCACCAAATGCTAAAAGAACAAGAAAAATCAGCTGTTAAAGGCTGCCATCTTTAAAAATATAATTAATTTGATATTGGTATACTTCTTTTTTCACTAACAGTTCTTTGGAAAAAAAAATCATGCACAAATGAATATAACAAATTATGGGACTCATGCCATGACTGTTGTATTTGAATTAATGTTTTAGTGGGGTCCCACTATATTAACTTATTAGACTCTGCAAAGCATCCTCAAAAAATGAATTTTTCACAAATTCACATAGAACAGCAGGATTTTTAAACAAGGGCAAACTAAAATTTAACATTTTCACCACACATGAATGCATGTTGGTTATTTCTTCAGGAGTAAAGACTTGCACTGTTAATAAGATATTTATCTGCACACTTAACACTTGAACTGAGTACACAGTTTGGACATCAGGGCTTTTTCTGGATTGAAACCCTTTATCTGACTTAATGATTATTGGATTCTTCCATTTTAAAAAATAAAATAATAGACACTGACATTTCTAGCTATATCAGAACATGAGATAAAATTGTCACTCTGATAATGATCTTGCTCAAACCAATGCTACAACAAATATTTATAAGATAATTTAATAATTTTAAAGAACAGTGTATGCCTACTACTCAGACAAAATTAATTATTGGAACACACAAGATATTCCACTGTATTAAAATTTTAAAACTAAATGCATCAAGTAGGTTTATACAAGATAAACACAAATAGTTTCATAAATTTTAAGTAATAAACTGTGATACGTTTTTGCCATTGTTAATTGTTTTAGCTATTTTTTTAAAAAACTGAAAATATTCAAAGGGTGTAGATATGCAGTCAAAAAGTTTTTGTTTCTTATTTCATTTGAAATTCAATTTAGAAAAAGTTGTAGCACAAACAATAGACATAGTCTAGATGTAATATGTATGTTTTTTTTTATCATGTTTGCTTTATTTTTATGACAATTATTTGAATTTAATACCTTCACTTATTTTTTTAAATTGAATTCAATCCTGGCAATAAGCACTACCGGGTAACTTTTAGTTTAAAATTAAAACTATTACCTAGTTAAACAAATACACCATGAAGTTCATAACTTGGTCAAAATTTAACACACAGAAAATAAAATATGCTAACTGAAAATTTTTTTAATGATTAAAATGTACTTCATGCACAAAAGGGACAAAATAGGGTTCAAAAACTGTTTGAATAACACATATTTTAAACAAAGAAAACAAAACATAAAAGAGCTAATAACAAATACACATTCAACAGCAACATCATGGTAAATAAAATCCCATTAAAAATGAATTCACAGGCTTATTACAAATGTATTGGTAAAGATATCTTACATGGCATATAATGAATCTCAAAATCTTGACACGTTTACAAAAATGTAAATATATTTGGTTAAATTAAATTTACACATACACATACAAGTAATATTTTGTCATTATATATGGGCCTTAACAAATTTTAGGATACAACCCTGGAGCCCACCCAATGGACCCTGGAAGATTTTTTTGTTGGTATATAATAAATAAGGAATGACTACAATTCTTCCCCCCACCGTTAAAAATGTTAAATTCAAAGACAAAATTCTCATGTTAAAATGAGCATGCTAAAAACACACTGGGCATAAATTGTCAACCCTTTCCCTGTTATTGAGAATTTCATTACCTAAATTATGATTTGTTTGCAGCTCTGTGTATTATTAGCATGATGGCAGTACAATCAAAAACTGTGTTTATTTTGTGCTGAGCCATTCAGTGCTCGATCTCTTCAAATAATCAACTAAGTTCTATCTTTAAAATTATTCATCCTCCATAAATTGATAACAGAGATAGTCACAAAAAATATATAACTATGTGTCATACTGTCTGAGAAAATATATTTCTAGCTTAATACTACAGACTGTAATGAACTTGTTTTTGGTGCTCAATAATGATTGTGCCAATGATAAGGGTGCATGCTACAAATTTAGGAAAAGAAATGATGCCAAAAAACTTTATTGAATTAAATTAATTAAAATAAGCTGTTCAGCAAATCATACATTTTTTTCATACAAATGTAATATTCAACTATTTGTTGTATAAATAAAAAAATTAATGTATTAAAAATAGCAGAATTTAAATGATTGAAAACAAGAAAGATAAAATTGAAGACTATTTTTTTTATGGAAAGATTACCCTTTAAATTTAAAGGACAAAATTAATTAAAGAATCCATTTAATTTTACAAAAATCAGGCTAAGAAATAATTTTGTATAGAAATGCATGTTCCCTAAATATTTCCTCACATTTAAGCATTCACTAAAAAGGATCCTGTCTTTTTCTTGCAAATCTAATTAATAATTTCAATGGCATTAGTTTATTTACATTGATAAAAGTCAAACCTGCTAAGTCCATTCTTTTTTATTCTCACAATTTATTTTACAAAAGTTAAGCAGTGATAACACTGAATTTGACAAAATAGAAGATGGAGTGATAGATTTTATTAAACTCTTCTAATTCCTCATGTAGTTCTAATTTTTCCAGGAACATAGTTTTTATCTATGACAGGCTCCTGAAGAAACATGTGTAAACACTTTTCATTTTGTGCAAGTGGATGTCCAGCCACTCTGGGGAATAAAAAAATTCAAGGCATGTATATAGTACAATCAATTTACTAGCGATTTTCTTTTAAAAATTATCCAAAAACTAATCTACACAAACAAAGTAATCAAATAAATTTTATTTAAAAGCTAATATGCTTGAATTTATAACTTACTTGTTGATAAACTGCTCAAGTCCTTTTCTCCTTTCCTCTATAAATTCATCTTCGAAAATCCCATCGTCTCCACGAAAAGGTAACTGTCGTTTGAGAGCCTTACCAGGTAAAGGTGGGACAACAATCTAAAATGTAAACATTGAAGTTCAAGGATAATCTATTAAAAAAAAAAGGTTTCTTAAAAAATGTTCAATAATGCAAATACGAGTTATATATTTTTCTTGAAAACAACAATATGTTAATTTTCTCAATAAATTTAAATCAGCTTTTCTTTTAAGAGAGACAAAAAGTTTTTTTGTTTTTTTGAAATACAATATAAACTATTGAGTCAATTTCATAAATTAAAATCTTCCTGTAATTAGTTCATACTTACTTTACTGTCACGTTCTAATTCATTTCTTAACCATTCAAAATCACTGTAGCGTCTACGTACACTTGATTCCTTGAGCTTAAAAACTGGTAGATTTGTCTGGGGCACAGAAATAAATTCACATAATTTAAAACAATTAAGACGTATTAGTGAATCAGTTTAACCTTTATTCACAGGAAGCATTAAATAATTATAAAAAGTAATGTTACCAGTAAGATACAATTTTTTTTATTAATCGAAATAAATGGAAATGTTTGTTTTTTTATTACATTGCGCTTATTTATTTTCAGCACATAGATAAATATTCTTGCATAGACAATAATTTTTTAACTAGAACAACTTAAATAAAAGTCATCTAAAGTAGATCTCAACCGTTAAAATTAGGTCAAACAGGGCAAACTCTTTCCCTCAGCTGCATAAAGAAATAAAATATATTTTCTGTCCTAAAACCCTACTTCATTGCATTATTAATTTTTTTAAAGTTAACAGGAAAAAAAGCCTCATCTAAAACAAATAGATAGATTATTAAAACTTTTTAAAGACACTAATTAAGTCTGAAAATTTAATAACATTTTTTAGGAACCTCAAAAAATTTTTCTGCAACCCTATTTGGCTTTTGGATTTTTCAATTGCTGGCTTCAGACACTTCAGTGTTTTCAGTTTACCACCCCGGATTATGATTGAACAGTTGGGATGCCACAACATCCTTGAGCACTACTTTTATTTATGTTTATGTAGCTGCTAGTCTTGTTGCCTTCGCATTTACTCCTCAGATATACAGAAAGAGGTGGTGATGGCCTGTGATAATAAATTGGCACGTTGGTACATGTATTTTGCAATGAAAAGTAAACAGCCTTAAGTAAAGATAGTTTAGGTAGACCTTTGCCTTTGGGCTTGGGTTAGAAGGATGGCAATGTCTTCCACTCTATATAGGTCGAGGAGGTTACCCAGGTCAACTAACAGCCGTAGTTTTGTATTCAAAAGATTGATTTTTAGTTTAGCGTTATGTTTATTTGATACAAGTTCTTTTCTCAATTTTTATGTTGCCTTGAAAGTGGAGGGGTTCTGCGGAGGGTGATTTGCTGAGAAAATTATGGTAAAGTCCAGTGAAATGGCAACATGATAGAAATTAATAGCTGAATAGCATAAGTGTAGTTCTTTTTTCAACCAATTAAAACCCAGCACTTTAAGTATGTGTAATGATACTGAAATGTAGTTTTTTTTCACCAGTATTCATCTAGGTTGAGTTTCTTCTTATTTCTTTTGAGCCTTTTAAGTTCAATTTCAATAAAAAGCAATGAAACATTATTGCAATATATTTCAATTAACTTTCTTCTTTATCGATCATCAAATTTAGTTTATGATGCAAATAATGCTCAGTTATGAACAGGAACGTTATCTTTACACATCATTTAGGTCCAACTATAGGTCTTTTCATGCCAAGTCCAGGGTTGGGATTTCCCAAACTGATATCAAAGGGCTTAGAGATCAGGGCTGGATTAAGCCATCTTGGTGCCCCCTACTGCCCCGGGCCCCCCGATCCTTCACTGACTGCTGGTATGTGAAACCAGTTGTGAAAATGTAAACACATATGTTTGTACTGCTATAACTCATATAAAACCTACAATAAGGTATTTCTGTATTAAAATTAATAGTTAATTAATTTAGTTAATTAATTTTGTAATAGTAGACAAAAATACTGTAAATACTGTAACCTATTTGATAGATAAGAAAGTCAGAGAGAGCACACATTTACATTTTAAAGTTCTTTTTTCTAGATTTATGTCTGGCAAAGTTTTTGAGTACATCATCAAAGTTAATTTTGCGCAACAAGTCTGCCTCAATCATCAGCAAAGATAAGGAATCAAGCCTTCCTTGTTTCATTGTCGATCTACTTGGATTTTTTGTATGTTTCAACTGAGAAAAAGAGCACTCAGTTGAACATTTCGTAACCATTAATGTTAAAAATATGCGCAAGGCAATTTCTACATTTGAAAAAGCACACTCGATGTTGTCTCTAACTATTACTTTGTAGAGTTCTGCATGACTGAACGTGTTGTTCTCAGATTTTGATGAACGAAACTTGTGGCGAATATATGAGTGGAACTGTTGTAGTTCAGTATATAAATTATTGTTCATATTCAGGATAAGCATTTATTAGTCCTTCACATTACTCATCTCTGTCTCAAGTTTGTCAACAATTGTGTAAAAAGCAGATAAACGAAATTTGTCTCAGGGGCATCACCATCAATGATCTCTGTCTTTCGTTTACGATTACGGGTCAAAGTTGACTTATAATCCACACCTGGTGTCGGTGTTATTTCTTTTGCAGCTTCTTCAAATCTTTCAAATTCATTCCTAGATTCATTCAAGTGATCTGCTAGTGAAGAATACAATTCAGCACACGTTTTCAAGTTCACGTGCTCATTTTGTAGAGCTTGACTGACCCTATTCACAATTGTTTTTACTAGCAGAAAAGTAAAAAAATAACACCAAAAAACCTTGAAGAAAAATAACAAAAAAGAGAGAGAAAAAACTGGGTGGGGGGTATTTTACCCCGGATTGTGGGACCAAGGTTAATGTGCGATTCAATATTACATTTGTGATTTGCTTATGCCATGCAATTACGTTACCGGGACAATATACACATTTTTCTTGAGGACTTGTGGTGCCCCCCAAATGCTTGGTGCCCTAGGCACTTGCCTTGTTTGCCTAATGGTTAATCCAGTCCTGTTTGAGATAGCTCTTGGTAAAACCTATGCCACTAAAAAACCCACTCTTTAACTTAACCAGACCATGTCACCATTGGCATTATCTCATTATGATTATGCCATTATTATTATGAAATGATTGTAAACACCAACATTCTGTCACAATGGGACTTATGTAAGAGTTCTCCACACAATTCAATAAAACAGACCAACAAAATATTTAAAACTAAATAATTGATCAGGAGTTTTGTAAAATGATAATACAAATAAATAATAGTTAAAACACTAGAAGGCCTTTCCACTGCCTCAGTAAAACAGTAAAATAATTAATTTCGTGACTTTGCCCTGCTGACTTGCTAGGCCTACCTTCATTCTGACTTCGTAGTCTGTGTACCGTTTTTTAGCTACGCCATGTGTTTGAGGGTCAGACACATCAATTTCTAAAAAGTTAGCAGGCGGTGAATATGCGTCTTCAAGTGTTTGCTTTTTTGAGGAAATTCTAGCTGTAGCCGTAGGGGTGGTCATGATTTCAGCTATACTTCAACAACGGAAAAACAACCCCTACACAATTACTGATGACTCCTCAATAGTTGTACGTTAATATTGATGACGTTCAGAGGCAAAGTAGAAGGGGGACTACTCTAAAATATTTTTGTTTGATGTACCTATTTT
This sequence comes from Lymnaea stagnalis, assembly GCA_964033795.1. Lineage (NCBI taxonomy): Eukaryota > Metazoa > Mollusca > Gastropoda > Lymnaeidae > Lymnaea > Lymnaea stagnalis. The sequence continues at coordinate 250,884 of CAXITT010000639.1, read as the reverse complement.
TTTTCTCAATACAAAATATTGATATTGAATATTACTGCAATCTGTCGGACCCCCCCCCTCCAAACCATCCCCCCTCCAATCCCCAGAATTTTTAAAAATTCATCCAGTGGTGTAGCTAAACATAGTGCCCCCCCCTTGAAATCCTGAAAATAACGAGCCGTGAAATAGCGATACCCTTGTCATCCTTATGACTAATGTCTTATGTCCTGTTATACATGATTTTAGTTTTGCATTAATCTGCAAAGAATAGGAATGCCATGAGTTTTTTTTTAATTATTACTAAAAGAAAGCAATGTTGTTTCAAAATATTTATTTAAACTACTATAAAACGATTAAACGTTTTAATCGACTTTTAAACTTATTAAAATATTTTAGGACACATTTATTCCATAACTTCTTATCGGGTGGATAAATAAAATAAATAAGTAAATTGTGAAAAATAAATGAGAACAGTTTTTTTTTTTTTTTTTTTTTTTTTTTAAGTGCAAACTCATTAAATGAGAAATGGTACTAGTTATGAGCGATTTCGGTTGAATCTCGGTAATTAGACACAAGTTTAAAAAATGATAGAATTACCGTAACAAGCCGTAACTAAAAAAAAATATATATTAATTTTAAAAGCATTTCAATTTGAGTAGGCTAATTTGGGTGGCAGGTACCCGACTTAATATTATTATACATCACGATTTAACTTTTTAAAACATGATAACAGCCTACTAAAACTTAGTTAGCAAATACTTTGAAATACTATTCTGACTCTATTACTATTGGTACTATTCTACTTAACTCACTGAACTGAGACTGAAGTCACTGACTTACAGTACTTACACTTTACTTTACTTTATTAGGACTAAGTTAGTTGTGAGTTGACTTAGTGACAAATCAGTCTCATTACAAGACGACGCCAGACGGTCTTGACTCTTGCAGATCGGATACCGGTACTAATTTTAATTAATTTAAATTAGTTTAAAATAAACCAAATAAATTGTAATTTCAGTCAGTGAGTCACTGGATTTGCTGTATTGAGTATCTCAGTCGCGACAGTAGTCAATGTAGAGTTGACTCCGATCTATATTATTAATTATTTGGTAATTTTAGTCTGGGTGGGTGGTGTAGGCGTAAGAGCGTGTTACACAGTGCACAGATTGACTTATCAACCCTAATAACTAAACATTTGATTATGGCTATTTATTTTGTAAGTTAGACTAGTTAACTAGTTAGAGAACATAATTATTATTTGAGACACATTTTTTGGTTTGCTTATAAACCTTATACTCATGATGTGAAAGTTTATGTCATGTGTAATAAATGTATTTAAAATTAATGTATTTTTTGAAGCTCATCATATCAAACTACTTCTATTAGAAGTTCTAACTTCTTCTGTCTGCTTTTACTGGGGAGGCGTCATGGGGAATATAGTTAATGAATTGCAGCAAGTTAGAGGCCTGCTGGAGGTTCATTTTGATCACAGACAGCCCGGGTTGCCAAATCAATTAATGTGTTGCTGGTTCCCGTATCTAACATATTGATATTGGGATGTCACAAACTATTTGACATATTTCCTGGTTCCTATTGTGGTCCCTTCTGGTTTTACAAGCTGCTCACTTTAAAATCTCATCTCACAGGTTAAATTTTTTCTTTCAAGACTTTTATACAGATCCCAAGTCCCAAGTAAGGCACTGAAGAAAGGTTTGGAATAAAGACAGTGTTAACAGGCAACTGGCTTTTTGTCTCCATCTTTATTCTTGGGTGTCTTATAGTAGCTGGGCTATTAGATAGGTGGTCAAGCTGTGTAAACTGAGTCGATTCCAAGCTTGTGAACTTGAGTTCAATCCCCAGCAAAGGCCTAGACAAGTAAAAGCCTTGATAAGCAAAACAACATTAGGTTGGATGGTACTCATTAACCCAGGATAGCAAATCATCTAAGAGTTGGCAAACGCTGAAACGCTGGAGTCCCATTGGCGATATGACATTGACACAATGAAAAGTGTATCAACTCCTATCACATGGAGCCAAAAATAGCACAGTGAAACACAAAAAAAAAAAACCCAACACTGCTGGTAATCTACTGCATCCTGGTCTATTTCCAGTTGTCTTGACCTTGTCTTCCCATTGGATCAAATAATCAAGGACAAGAGAGTGAAGCTGACAAATTGAGCAACTCTCCCTCACTTTAAACAAAATACACAAAAGTCAAGGCTACTACTCAAGTCTCAGTCATCTCTGCATGCAACTATTGAATAGCCTTTTAGTTCCATATTCATTGTCCATACTGAAACCCAGTTTTTGTAATATAATATAATAATATTTATAAGTCTGTTTTTGGTCTCGATGATAAAACCACAAGATTGTACTAAAATGTGGGGAACCTGATATTCTTACATAGAACAAGTGAAAAAAAAGCATTCAAAATTCTCAGGATCAGAAACATTATAATAGCTCACACTGTCAGTGGTTAAGAGCTCGCGCTCGATGGCCCACCTACGCCATTTCCCAATCTGACGTATTTAGTCAGTGGTTACAGGTAACTTTTGTAAAACAAAAGTTTGTGCAAAGCTGGCCAAAGCTTCTAACCATTCACCAAGAGGAAACTTCAAAATAAATCTCTCAGTGAATTAATTTTTGGCAGAGAAAGGCAGCTCGATGCTAGAATAACCTTCATTCTCACGAGATCCAGCTTGATCTAACTTTTTCTTAAACTCATATGTACTCAAGTAATTTAAGTCAATTACTCAGGTAAAGATAAATATGATGGAGCATTTGAGATAATTGATGTACAAAAAACAATAAGCAGTCCTGAAAAAGCAATATGCTGCACTGATTTGACAAAAAAAGTCCATAATACAGTTATTTAGACTTAGTTGAAATTTACATGTCCTCATTAAATATCTTACAGCATTTGTCACATCACTCATTTGAATTTGTTAATTTAACAGAAATATTTAGAAAATGTAATATTTGTAACAAATTATACTGATTGATAATGTTTATCAAGTGATTAATTTGAATTTATATTAATGCAAATGCTTTTCTAACAGATGGTTTCATTTATTGAAAGTTGAGATAAACTATCACAGAGATGGAGACAGTGCACAGAGAGAATCCATCAGCCAATAGTCAAACTAAAAGAAGTTCACAGAAAGATAAAATGCAACAAGGTAATTTGGAATTTCAAATATCATGTGCCTGTGACTTGACTGTGATTATAATTATATATATTTTCACAGTAAATTATATGTATTCCCCCTACCAGTATCAATAATTAATGTTATTGATGTTAAACCTTCAGGATGAAAATTACAGAAAGAAAGACATGATTCTTATTTTGGTTCCCACCAATTACTTAAAGGGTGTAAACAATTTTACTTTTTTATCTCAGTGTTTTCAAATAGACTTAATGCCAGTGCTTCAGAGTTGGACAAAATTATTGTGAAACAATTCAACATGCTTTCAGAATGACAACTTCTAACTGATGAAAAAATATATTTTTTTTTTTAAATTGAAAAACTTTCACAAGCAAAAACTCTTTACCAGCAAATAAACAGTCCACTTTAGTTATCTATTTACACTATAAATTATAATAATGGCCCTAGGATATTTACCAAAAACTTAGCCGTCATTTTTCTCGTGTAAAAAAAATAAAATAACATTCCTGAAAAGCATAAGAACAACTGGTATGAACAATGAGGAATGTTGTATCACAGTGTAGGAGTTTTAGAGATAATCCATAAAACTAAGTCTTAAAAATTGGCTTAATCAAATCTGTCATGAAAGTTGTATTTACCCTCAAGGTAGGAAAATGTCAGTGAATCGGCCAGTCAAAGAGCACACATTTTTAACTGATGTTGCTGATGTTAGAACAATGGAACATGGACTCCTTCAGTTGTTGAATGATTTTCACTCAGGCAAACTCCAAGCTTTTGGTAACTACTGATTTTAATCAGATTTTGTTATTCTCTATAATAAAAAAATTATTTGAAGAAATATGCTCTAGTTATCTACAGCTTTAAATAGCCTTACCTTTCTCTTACATACTTGTCAACCTTCCATTGTCAAAATTCTTTACCAATGCTGAAGTTTGTTGATTGATTGTCTATATTTCCTTGTGCTATCAATTTTATGTGACCATGCTGACTTTACTGTATCTTGGATTCTTTTTTTTTAATTGTTGTCATGGAATCTATCCCCTCATGTAATATAAATTCTTTAAAAACCAGGTGAATACTCCCACACAATCTTGTACAGTGTGTACATATAAGAAAATCCTAAAAGAGAATGGGTAAATTATTTCACTTGGCAAATTTGAGGAGGGCATTACAGCATATGATCAGCAAAATACAGTTATTACAATATTGAGATATTAAATAACTTAATACTTGTGTTAAATGCAGTTTAAAAATAGCAATTTATTTTTTAAATTTGTAAATAATAGACCAGGTTTTACAAGGGTCGTTGACAAATTTATTTAAATTAAGAAACTAGATATTATTCAACTTTTAAAAGTGGCAAATTGTCATTGACACTCATTTCTCTCGGTTTGATGAAAAGTGTTGGCACCCTAAAATTAAATATATTATTATATGTTATGTCTGCTGTTAGGAAACACTGCTACATTCAATAAGATGGATGCAATTAGAGTGCAACAAGAACAGCTTGCCAAGACACATTTTGAAATGGATCTTATTCCAAGAACTACTGCAAACAGGTATGATTGGAAAGATATTTACCTATAAGAACTGATACCCGGTATACAATTAGATCATTAGTTGATAAGATTACAGTTGATATAATTTAGTGCAGATTGTTCTGTTTAAAGTTAAAGAACATTTAATCCATGTGGTCTATGCTAAGTGTACAGGGTCCTTTTTTGAGTAATTGGTGAATAATAACTAAAATTTTCAAAAAATTTGGTAAATACTAGCTAAAGAATACTAGGACAGTTGTTTAATTTCTTTGTTTTTGTTTTTAAGTGTATTCATGACAACATTTTTAGTATATTATACCCAAATATATAATTTGGTATCATATTTTTTCTTGAATTTCTATAATTTGAATTCTAACAACACTGCATGTTAATTTATAATATATACATATTTTTTTCATTTCCTGGCCCTTTGCATCACACTTTATAGGCTTTATTTTGAATACTAAGAAATTAATTTCCAATAATGCCTGAAGTATATTTCACATTTTATGCAAACTAGGAAATTAAGAAGTTGCTTTAAATGTGAGAAAAGCAACATTTTCTGAATAGTTGTTAATCCAATGACTGTCTTTGCATCAAATAATTGGCTGTTGTTGCTAATCTAGAAAAGTTTCTCTATCAAATATTTTGCACTCATTATTGGCTGTGTGAAGGAATGCATAGAACTTAAATAATCATAACATATTACATTTTCTGTCATTGAAACATTTGATATTCATTTTTGAATAGGCTCAGCACTGAAGAATCTCGAAAAGAAAATAATGAAAAAATGGATAAACTAATAGAACAGGTAAATTAGATATTAAATTAAAATTTCCCAAACGCAAATATGATCAGATGACAGAGCACAAACTCCAAACTATGATTTTGCAGGCATTTCTATAGAAGGAACATTAGTGTCACAACAAATGGGCTGATATGACCTAATCCTGGCCTTAACATGTTCATAGGCTGCTAGTGGAATAGATCAAAAACAATAATGGGAAGTTCACTTGTCTTTTGCCAGCAGTGATAACACATTCATAACTTTTCAACATAATTCACTACAAATTTGATTAACCTTTAAAAATTATAACATTGTTTAATTATCTTAGTACATATGATCTATTCTTTAAATTATGATTATTATTTGTATTGCATCCTTTAGTTATGAATAACATGGTAAGTTTGGTTTGGTACTTTCTCCCCAGCTTCACAGTTTGAGTGTATCAGTGTATCCTTTATATAGGTGAAATTCATATCAACACCAGGGTAAACACTTACTGGCTATACCAACAAAAAGTCAGGTGTCTTGTTGAAAAAACTATCAATTAGCCTATAAGCATAGGTGTGCCAATTATAATTCTTAATCAATGAGTTATTGAAAAAAAATTACCACCAAGTAAGATTTCAATGACATTTGCTATTAAATAGTTAAATTTTGTTTTCATGTTGTGATATGCACCAGGTTCATGAGCAAATTCATTTAAATGAGCCATCTCAAAACAGTTTAAATCCATAAAAAGTAAAATTTAGTCAATACATCGTTAGCTAGTACTGAAATCCTCTTGTTTGATATAAATAACAGAGGAGCAAGCACATTGGTTTCAATCGTTAAAACTATTTTAGTTAGGGTGTCCGCCACTGCTAACAGCAGCCCATGAATATCAATTCTTTGGTGTCACGGGTGTAAAAAAACTAAAGAGATGCTGTTTTTTTTTGTTTTTGTTTTTAAATTTGGTGTCAGTAAAAATGGTTCATTTGTTATAATGAAATGTTAATGTTTGTTATTATAATTATCATTATCATCCTTGACAAAAACCCAGTCAAACCTTACAGACTGATGTTGGCAAAAAAGAGTTACACAGTGAAGAAGACTGACTGCCATTTTTTGAAAGAAAAAAGAAATTCAAATCTGTTTACCTGTAACCAGACACTTAAAATATAACTTTAAAAAAGAAAAAAGTTATTTTTTATACAAATAACTAGATATATAATGTTCTACTTAAGCTTGGGACAATAATAGAATGGTTGCTCCAAATAAAGTTCTTGAGAGTCTGTGATTAATGTCAGAGGCAGTCTTGTTAAATTTGTCATTCCTGTTAATAGTTAAAATATGGTTTATGCTAAACTAAGAATATATTTTTCTAACAGCAGTCATGAACTGTTGACCATTACCAGTACTGTTTTATGGCATCAGATATTTTAAAGTAGTATTCTCTGTCAATGACTGTTGCTTCAGATAGTCATAAAGTGGTATTCTTGGACCATAACAAGTTGGTCCATGGTTTTGTTTTTTATTTCAAAAAGATAAACATAACTCATAACAAAAATTTTCCAAAAATAATTTAAGTTAAATAAAGACAGAAAGTAAAGTAATTTGAATTGTTTCAATCTAACAAATGACAATCACAAGGAACACTCATTTTATTCTTGTTTGTTTGCTAACAATGCTTTGGGACCAAGTTTTAAACTCTATGACCCAATATTTTTTCTATCTTACCTTTACATTGAGTTTGAAAAGAAATCCATTTTAGATGGTATAAATAAAAACTTGCCTTGGATCTTTAATCTTGATGAGTTATTGAATTGAGCATTGATAAAAATCATTATCTGATCTAAACGTCTTGCCAAAAATTATCATTAGTATGTGGTCATTCATTCAAAAGTAACATATATTTTTGTGGAAAGCTTTTTTCCAGTACTAGAAAAGTCATGAGTCAGTTATTATGTTTCGTTTCAAAGATTTGTAAAAAAAAAAAAAAAAAAATTTAAAGGCATACATCAGTAAAGAATTAGAAACCTTGAATTTGTAAAAATGTCATTTTTTTCACCCCATCACAAATCAAATCTAACTATGATCTTATTTAGAAGTAAAAATTAAGCAAGACTCCGATATCATGGCCTCCACTTTTCCCACATAATCCTCTCATCTCACAAGATTACCTCTTCCCACATGATCCTTACTACCCACAAGAACCCCTCCTTCCACAAGATTCCCTCATCCCACATGATCCTTAATTCCCGCAATTACCCCTCCTTCCACATGATTCCCTCTTCCCACAAGATCCCTCCTCCCATAAGATCACCCTTCCCACAAGATCTCCTGTTCCCACAAGACACAAGATCTCCTGTTCCCACAAGATCCACTCTTCCCACAAGATCCCCTCTTACCACATAATTCCCTCTTGCCATGTCATTTTTAATTCAATGATTCTTTGGTAGACCATGTTTGTGATAAAGACATATTTCTCTGCAAAATATGAGGGAAAGCTGTTGAAGATCACATATTGGTCATTAAATGTGTGCCATTTCTTGGCTCTCATTTTAATGACTTTATCTTAATGTTAAACTCAACGAGCAGGAATAATGTGTCTTTTTTATTTAATTAACATTATTTTTCAAAAAAACTTATACTAACGCTACGTCTGCGGTGCTTGTTACGAGATGTCTGTATCAAAGAATTAAGAATGACAAATATTTTTTTATGTCTTACAGATGTGTTATGTGTTTTAAAGTAGTAGATTTCTTTCCAAGATGCATTTCATAAATTTTTTTTTACTCTTTAGATTAAACCCTAGATCCATAAATCTTAAAGGGAAGTTCTAGGTGACCCAATTTTCATTTTGTCACTAATGTCCACAACTTTACAATATTCCATGTTTTTGCAGCTTTATAAATATGCTAATAATTATAAGCATATTTCCTTGTGACACAATCTCACTTTTTGCTTGTTTGTAAAGAGAAGTAACATCTCGGTCATGTAGAGACACTAGCATTCCATCTTTGAGGTGGTGTCCTGGGAGCATATCATTTTTTATGAAGCTGCGACTGTGGGGATACTAAAGATGGCGATCCTTTTAAGGTACCCAGCATGTTAATATAAATGCTGTTGTCGCTCTGCCCTCACCTCCACCTCATGTCATCATTTCTGGATTCCACAAGAGTACTCTGGGAACGCAAGTCTTTTTGTTTACTTTCTAAATCACAGAGTCACATACAGAGCCTTACAAGATCTGTCTTGTTTTTTTAAATTTAATCTAAGAAACTATTTTTAATCTAGATGTGTTACCATTCCTCTGCCACTGTTCCTCTCAATGACCACAGTTTTGTGCAATTGATTTTTTTACCTGCATTTTGTGCTGATGGAAACATTTACAATTTTTTTTTTTTAAATTGTGATAATGTATTCCTAATTTCCCTTAATTAACTTGTTGACCCATTTTTAAATGTTCTACTGTAGATCTGATAGCAAGGGTTTGTAAACATAGAATCACGTGAATTTTCAGCCATTATAAAAAAGCTTTCATCTGTTGATTAAACCAAAAAAAAATGTTTTAAAAAATATAATGAGAAGAAAATTAATTAATTTATTGAGAAACAGTAAATATAGGTCGTTTTTAAAACTGTGGTAACTGTGGGAGATGCTTATTTAGAATTTATAATATTTAAAATAATTTTTTATTGAATTTGCCAATCCTGAACTCGCAATTAGGAAAAAAATATTTGCAATCTAATCCATATCAAAGCCTCATCACATTTCAAACACACTGAATGCAATATTACTTTTCTAGTCTATGTATTAAAAGGCTATGAATTTATTTTACAATAATGTATATATTATTTTCTACTTATGCAACTAATTTTCTGGTCTACCTGTTGGAATTAGCCTCAAAGCCAAAAAGTTTTCGCCTCCTTTCATCAAATGACAATTTAAATTTCATAAACAATTGTCCCAAAATATTATTACCATTTAATTAATCATTTTTTAAAGCATATTTGTCCAACAGCAAAACAAAAGGTGTTGGAACATTAATTATAAAGATTGTGGTTTCATTGCAAATCTAATCATGGCTTTTTCGAATCTGCCGCAAGTCAGTCATTAATTAGATGTTTTAAAAAAAAACACACATAATTTGAGATATTATAATGTGGGACAAAAGCCTTGTAGTTTGAAGTTTTATTGAACCATTATTCATATTGGAGTTACTTTTCTTGCCACTATTGAAAATAAACATAGCTCGAAGCAATGCTTTGAATAGCATTCTAATTTTATGTTAACTTATTAGATTTTACATATATACACCGTGGCTTGCTTTAATTTTAGCTGATTTTGATGTTTTTAAGTTTTTTTTGTTTAAAGCCACTATTAATTGATTATAATTTATTTATTTTGTTGCTCAATTCTGTTAACATCTTATGTTTGCATAATTTATGTATGGTAGCTTTAAAAAAAAAATCATCCAAGGCCTATTCATATTCGAGTTATAACTTTTACCAAGCTCTTCATCTTAGTTTTTTTTTTAAAGTTTAAATCAAATTTTTGAAACCTGTTAAAAAATTTTGTAAGACACTGGATTTAAATATTTTTCTTCAAGGAAATGTCATCTAAATCTTGTTTAAATACCTTAAGAAATACTAATGTGTTCTACTTTTGCCATTAATACCTGGCTCGGGGCTCAAGTCATAAATAATTTATTTCATGTTGGTCATTAACTTGAAGAACTTAAAGGACACTGATAAAAAAATCTTGGTCCCCTCTCCCCACACCCAAATATTTTATTAAGTTTTAAATAAACTTTAATAAATCAGTTTTTGGGTTTTCCTGGTCATTATAGCCTTACTATAAATTTGCTAAATTTAAAATGCTAATAACTTATCCATTCCATATTTAAATTCAATATTCTGCTATTTATTTTTCTGTCTTATTTTTAGCATCCCATAAATTTGTTTAAAGTTAAAACAATTAACACTGACTAGCCCAAAATATTTTTTGTACAGACTTCTAGCTTAAGTCAATGATATTTTGTATACAAAACAATAGCTATCCAAATTATGTCTTTTTGGTAAGCTTTATGTTCCCCCCCCCCCCCTTTTTTTGAAACCNCAGACTGCGACGAAGTCACGACAAACAGTTCCGGCTGGTAAAAACAAGAACGAAGTACAGAAGCTCCTCATTCCTGCCGAAGACAATAGGGGACTGGAACAAGCTTCCAAAAGCAACAGTTGAGGCGGCTACACTCGATACATTTGTGTCTATTGCCTCCTGTATTCCAACCCCCAGTTCATAACACCACTGCTGAGTCGCCCTTGCAACCAGTGAAGTATCCCATTGAAACCCATGGACAGTAACATCGCAAACCTCTCTGAAACATAGGAGCCAGAATGATCAATTCATTGATCGTGGGCCCTTAAAATAAAGAAGAAGAAGAAGAAGGATACTGGATTTTCTTATGATTACTTTGCTCACCTGCTGGGTTCTAATGCAGAACAACTATACTCTGATAGAGATTTCAAAATGAAAGGATTCTTCTGATTCATTTAAATTACAAAATCTTAATCAAAGAAAGATTTAGGAGCTATTTTCCACTAGAAATGTTGTCACAGTAAGAAAAAAAAAATTAAACTTTCATTACGCAAAATATATATATATATTGCAAATTAAATTTTGTTAGGTTAGCAAAACTTTGTTGTTTTCAATTTATATCATCAAAATTTGAGTGTGTTCATTGGGTGATAATACCAAGTCATCAAGGTTTGAGTGTGTTCATTGGGTGATGATATCAAGTCATCAAAGTTTGGGTGTGTTCATTGGGTGATGATATCAAGTCATCAAAGTTTGAGTGTGTTCATTGGGTGATGATATCAAGTCATCAAAGTTTGAGTGTGTTCATTGGGTGATGATATCAAGTAATCAAAGTTTGAGTGTGTTCATTGGGTGATGATATCAAGTCATCAAAGTTTGAGTGTGTTCATTGGGTGATGATATCAAGTCATCAAAGATTGAGTGTGTTCATTGGGTGATGATATCAGTCATCAAAGTTTGAGTGTGTTCATTGGGTGATGATATCAAGTCATCAAAGTTTGAGTGTGTTCATTTGGCGATGATATTAATAATATAAATTCATCATAGGCACCTGTGGTTGCTAGAACTGAATGGACATCAGTTTCTTCTTAATTCATCCCACTGCATGTAGTTGGTAGAAAATGTAAATAAAGTAATATATTGGTTTAGCCCAAGCTTTATTGTTAAAGATAAAATCTGTTTAGTTATGAATAGAATGAACTGAATTTTATCTTCAATGAAGTACGTGGGTAATGAGAGGGTACGGTAAGAGCACACATTTATCATGTAGTTGCAAATATTTAAATTATGCCCCTTCATATTGGTATAATGCATACCAGGTATAAGCAATCCTGATAAATAAAAGAATGGCAGAAATAAAATAAAAAATAACCCCAAAAAAGTATATTTAAAAATTCAATTTTCAGGAATTTATTTGGTACCGGGTATGTACATTTCATGAATCACAAAATACAACAAAAAAAAGAACAATTTTTAAAATTATAAGAATATATATAATTATATGTACTATTATTCTGCTCTCCATATAATTACCCCATTAACAAGCTCAATTAACAAAAAAAAAAAAAAGATCACTATAAGAAATTAAAATTTTAAAACTACTTGTGAATTTCAACTCTTGTAGAATCAACTCAAACAATTTAAAAAGTAAATATGAATTAAGGAACTTGGATGAATACATGAATGATTTGCATTTAAATAAATGAGTCAAGATGTACATTTGATTCAGATTTTAATTTTAAATAATATGCTTTTTTTCCATGATTCATTACAATTTCTACACACTTGAACTTTATTTATAGGGATACTCCGATACCCACAAAACTATTTTTTTTATAAATTTAATTTTAAAGATTTTGAGTTCAAATGCAGAATATATATAATAATAAATGGACAAAATTGTATTCTGTGTTTAAGGGTAAGTTAATGATAAATGTTATGTGAAATAAATGAAAATGCCCAAATTGTTTTGGTAATAAGGTTGATAAATCTTGAATTTATAAAAGGAGTTTTTTGGTTTTTTTCATTAGCAAAAACAAAATCCAAAATTTAGTGCTTTGAAGAAGAAAAAAAAACAGATACAAGGAAGGCCATGGTGTAGAAATGCTTTGATGAAATACTGATTTTTATGGTTCGAAATGCATAAATAAAATATTTTGAGATGAGCAGGACGGAAAATGGTGACTTCTATACATTATATGTTAATACACATATTGTGGTCCAATTACCAGGTGTGAAACTGAAAATATGTGATTTCACAACATACATAGATGAGAATGAAATTCTCTTTGTCTCATTGGTAAAACATTCAAAGGCAGTGAGAAAAAAACAAATCTGCAGACATAATGTACTGGTATTTCAAATTATTCTAGATCAGAGGTCCCATAAACCCTAATACTCTGCCCTATGAATGGATGGGAACCACTTTTTTGTGTAGAGAATTTTATGCTTGATACAATTAATTCCCAGCGGTGAATCTAGCGTTAATATGTTCTTATTGGCTTTTAGCTATGTACATACTGGGATATAACATAATTATAATATCTATAAATGTGTTTTAAATGCTGAATGTCTATTACTTTGGTCCTCTATGCTATAAGGCTCCTACTAATACTTGTGAACACTTAAAAGTTGGTATTTTTTTAAATAAAAATTTCTTAAAAGTCAGAGCTTCCTCAAATAAACATGAATTGCTGAAAGGTTTGGGGACCACAGCTCTATTCAAATAATAACAGTAGTACCAACATTCTGAACTCTACTTCCATTAATTACATGAACTAAAGCGGAATTTTAAACCAAAAAAATTAGATTGATTGACACACATTGTGAAGGTCATGAAAAAATCCAAATAAAACTTAAATGTTAAGCAAACATATATATTTCAAAATATAATTTTATAGGTTAGCAAAACTTTGTTGTTATCAATTTGTGTCATCAAAGTTTGAGTGTGTTCATCGGGCATTGGGTGATGATATCAAGTCATCAAAGTTTGAGTGTGTTCATTGGGCGATGATATAAAGTCATCGTAGGCACCCATGGTTCCTGGAACCGAATGGACGTCAATTGCTTCCTGATTAATCTGACTGCATGTGTTCATAGGGCGTTGATTTAAAGTCATCAATGTCACGGATTTTAAAAAATCAACTTCATACAAAAACTCTGAACAAGATATTAATAAAAAGTCTGCACAAGCTTACTGGGCCCAAATAAGATATTTTAAGGACTTATAGATTCAAGCTCATGGCAATCATTTTCAAGTACTGGGTTTAAAATCACTTCAAGCTGTCACATTTCTTGTTCTACTATTTCCTTCATAAGTCTTGAAAGCAGTCCCTTATATATTATCCTTATAATGATGGTCTGCCCAGTTAAAATGTAGGTCAAGCACTGCTTCCAAAGCTTTGTTGGCAATTGAAGATTGGCAAGCTGACTTATCCCTGGGATTTTTGCAAGTGGAAAATTCATAGGTTACCCCTTTACCAAATCAATAGCTGTCAAATAACAGGAAGCATGGATGTTAGAGAAAAGAAAGTCAGAAAGAATTAATTGTCAAGTTCTATGCACATTGTCCAGATCTGGCATTTCAAACTAATCTTGAACTTTGGGTCACAAAATAAAATTTCAATGCAAATATTTTTTAATTTTTGTACAAAACCAAAGAAATTCTTCAATTCTTTCTCTGTCAAAATGTTCAGAGCCAAATAATATTCATATTTATTATGGTGTATTGTCCACAGTAGATGTCAAATTGATGTTATCTACATCTTGCCAGGAGTACTGGAGAAGGGTTTCCCACCATCTGAATGACGTTTTAGTTGAGCCACTGATAAGATGGGTGTCCGACTGCCTGCTGGACTTGGAGTACGAGAACGTATAAGTGCCCTAGAACGGACAGGTGTATCCTACAAAAAAATACAGTAAAGTGTTAGGATAATTTCATGTAAATAAATGTCAAATTTATTCCTCATTTTCAAGTTTTTTTTTTGAAGCAACAAATATTAAAAGTAGTACTCTTTTCAATTCTCTTAAAATTTCTTAACTGTTAATTATTTTGTTTGTTTGTTGGTGTGTGTTAAGGTAAACAAAATATATTTCTGTTATAAAAATGTGGAATTTTAAAAAATAGTTTTTTTTTAATAATCAGCAAAATTGTCCCATAAGACATGTCATTAGTCATTATATGGCAATCAAGTAACAAATGGAAAAAAAAAATAAAATTAAATAATAATCATTTGGGTTTCAAACTTTCACAGCAATCCTGCACCCCCAGGTACCCTCCCCCACCCCTACCAACCCACAACTGGATTGAGAAATATTATTGCAACATGTTTTCTATTAAAAGCTGTTCAATTCAGATTAAAATTTAGAAATGTTTTTTACTGTTTGTAAGAAGAAAAATATTTTAAAAGTATAAATGGTTAACAAGTATAAAATTGAAGATAACAACATTTTAAAGAGATGTAACAAAAAAAATCCAAAACAATTAATAACATGCAGAATATATTTTAAAAATAAAATGTAAAAAAAATATCTGTCAATACCATTAACTTATTCTGATATTGATTTTAAGGTACAGTGAAAAAATGTCTTTAGTTTTAACAGTGCCCTAGCCATAAGACTAATAACTAGCTTTCATTCACTTTTTAAATAATTGACGAGAAATATATTATAACTTTATAACATTAAATTAAATTAAATTGTTGTCTTTTTTTGGAATTGATTTTTTATCATTAAAAAAAGAGAAATTGTAGGCCAATGACTTCAATTAATTTTTTTTTTTAATTTTCAGCAAAAAGCTAATTAAAAGTTAATCAAGACTGACTTTTGCTGTTCTATAAATAAGAAAAGTAAAACTAAATAGCCTTGCCAAAAAATTTAATTTTGTCCAGGTAGAGTAAAAAAAATTGTAAAATATATTTAATTTAGAATAAGTAAAAAAATATTAATTAATTAATAAATAGTAGGTGTCACATTAAGATTATTAATAAAATTATATGTAAACCTAATAAACAATTAATTAACAAATATGATACCATGTACTTTAAAAAAGGAAATTAAGCTCTTACACAGTTATACATTTCTCTTAATGAAGCAAAACTATTCTTTAAAATAATTTTGCATTAATTAATTACCTCCTTTCAATTTAAGTTTTTGTTTAAAAAGGACTCATTGAAACAATGAGTAGCCAGCCACACAGGTCTAAATGTTGCTCTTTGTGAGATGAAGGTTTCATCATACTGTTATTGGGGCTTATGTTTTTATTTTTAACTTCATAAATCAGTTTACACAAAATCTACAATACAAGTATGAGATATACTTTTTAAAAACTGTTAAGCTACATAATAAAAATACAAAAAAAATATAAAAAATTGTAGTATCAAAAAATAAATAAATCAAACTTTAGTTATGTGGAGATTTTGAAAAAAGAAAACAAGATGGCACACCATACCAATTTGCTTAATTTGTGTCACAAACTGCCTAAGGGAGGAGGAAAGATCAGTAAATTAAGTGACATGCAATGGAAAAAACACTAAGAAGTAACACAACAAAAGTGAACAAGGGTGAACGACTGAACATTTACAATAATTCACAGCTAATGGTGAGATTAAAGTCAACGTGATACTAGCTTATTTTTAAATCCTTACAAAATTTAAGGTAATTATTGTGAACCTCTACCTTTATTATTGTTTAATATACTCTTTCTTTTTTGTTGGAAAGTTGGCCTATTTCATTGAATCAATTTTTTTATCCATTCCAGTAAGGTTAGATTTAGTATCAGAGTTTGTTAAAATGTAAAAGTTAATAAATGAGGATAATTGAGAAAAACCGTGTTGAAAATATAATGATCATTTAAAAATTTCTTTAAGGTTATTATCTTTAACACATATTTTTTAAAAATATGATACTATGGCTGAAAGCTAATAAATTTGTATCATTTTGTTTGAAAAGGGATAGTGTCATTTGAATATTGAAATCACTCCGGTTTAAAAATAAAAAAAATAAAAAATAGCTTAAATGATATAACTAAACATTAGTCTATGCTGCTCAAGCTAATATGGAAAGCCTTCCATAAAATAACTTCATGGGTGTCAAACATTTTTGCCGAATTGTTTTAACATTGAAATGCTCAGATACAGAAATTATATCCTACAAATAAAATGATTGTAGTTTTGTACTTACTGATTGAGATAGAGCTGGGTTTTGTTCATCAGCTTTTGGGGAGGTCTCCTGTCAAGAGTAAATTTTAATTATTGAGTATTCTTGAGGTGAAAGTGATTGATGAAAGAAAATTATATATGTACAGATGGTTTGGAATTTTTGTAATTTTGAAAAAAACTATTTTTATTATGTAAATTTGAAAAATAATTAATTATCATTCCAAGAATAGTGTCAAACTGAAACTGTTAAATTATCCATAAGAAATTCTTCCTCTGAGGTTGACCTTATAGTGAGTTTTTAAAGTGGATTTTTTGGTAATATGAGATTGGGTGTGAAAATGATAAGTGAAGGCAAAAAGTTGAATTAAAAAAGTGCAAAAAAAGAACATTTTATCATGAGATTGATGTTTTTAAATCACACTTGCTGTTTACAATACAAAAGGGCCGCATTTCAATATTATATTTGTTACCAATCTATTAGCTGTCTCCATTAGAGCTCATGAGTCAAAACCATTGAATAGAAATAAGAATTTTGAATCATTGTTTGATGAAAAATGAAAAATTACAATATCTCATTTACATAGTGATGTGACCAGAAATTTAGTAGAAATAGTTTGTTAAAATAAATATTTGATGAAGGTTTCTAACCTCATTAGAGGATGGGGACGTCTTGGTATCCTGGTGTTTTGAGGGGAGCAAACCATGGAAAGACTGGTTTCTTCTGACACTGGAGCCGTGCTTTTTCACAAGCGCGCCCTCCATGATGATGGGGCTGTGTGTGGGCCTGGTGTAGTCAGTGCTTGGTGGGAGCCAATGATCGGATGGAGTTCTGGAAGTCAAAATTTACAAGATAGGATGTTTACATTACAGAAATATCCTGGCAAAAATTAGCTAAAATTATTTCAATCTTAAATTTTGTATGCCGACATTGTGAAATGTACACAAAAATTAGAAATTAACCTACCTGAAGCTGCAATAACTTGAGTTTTTTTAACACATTAAACCAAGCCAAATTATTTTTAAAAAAACTTATTCATCTATTGTTACTGACAGGGCCCCAAATTTCAATTTTATCTAAGAGGGCTTCAAGGTGCATTTAAGTTATTTGTATTAACTTCCAGAGAGATGAAATATTCATCTTTAATTATAGACTCAGTTACCTTCTGTGCTGATGCCTTCTCGATTGCCTGCTGTCATCAGAGTGACTCCCTGAGGAGCTGTCACCGCTAGGAACACGAGGGGGAAGCTGCGGACCCCCCTCCGCATCACTCTCGCTCAGGTTGCGAGAACGACCTTTCCTCTCGTCATCAGAAGGAGGCTTGGAGCCCAAATCCCAATCTTTCTCCTCCGTGTTGGACCTCTTTAACGTGAGACTCTCCTTCTTTCCACCCGCTGAGTTTTTGGTGATAGTTTCCAACTTGTGCAGAAGTTTAGACATCATGGCAGCTGTGGTTTCCTTAGACAATCGTACCTGACTTGCCTCAGTGGCCTCCCTTGTTGGTGCTATGGGTTGTGCCCTTCGACCTCCTGTGGGCAGATTTTGAGATAATTTCTGGTCTGAATCCTGTTCTGCGTCTTCTCTGATACTTTCTGGCAAAGATTCTGCACTTGGTGACCTTCGAGACGTATCGCCAAAGGTGTTGCTAGAAACTGAATCAATGCTGGATGACCTTCGGTTGGTCTCCAATCTTTGTACCTGATCACCTCTGCCGGACTCTTTCAACTTCAAATTTCTTACTTTCTGCTGCTCCAACAACAGCTCAGCAATAGACATCCTGGGTTTTTCTTCACCTCCACTTACGCTGACCACTGGACTGTTTGGTCTACTCCCTGAAGAATGACGGTGGCGGCCATCAATGACTGGTCTGTTTGGCAATGGTACACCATCTGAAAGATTTGAAATGCAGGCTTCTTCTGACTTTTCTCCGTGATCCTCAGATTTATTATCCTCCCTCCTCTCCTCCTGCCCTCCCGATTGAGCTTCATCTGTCCTCCATTCTGATCCCTGGTTACTGAGATCTTTGCTCCTTTTTCTCCTGTGACCTCGATGTTTCCCAGAAGAGTCAGAACTTCCATCACCTTCTCTCCTCCCCTCATTGGATCTCTCTTTATGCCTACTCCCCAGCCTTGCAGCCTCCTCCACGGAGACCTCTGACTCTGTAACCTCCTGACTACCACCGTCAGTGGCAGACTTTTCACTTGCCTGTTGGTAGTCTCGGCTCTTGGTTCTCTTGTGACCCCTGCTCCCACTGCCAGGACTTCCAAATGACATCCCGCTGAGAGCGGACTCTGTGATGGCATTCAGGCTCTCCAGATAAGAGCTACCTTTGTCCACAGTGAATGTTTCCATCAAGCTGGGGGATGATACCTTCAAGGACGACCCTTCACTCCCAGGTTTAGGTGAAGATTTCAACTTAGGATCGCCGTCTGAACCACATGATGGTGAAGCGATGGGGGATGTTTTCTTAGAATGAGACGGAGACTCTGTCTTGAAGGACCCACTTGGAGGGGAGTCTTTTCTCCAATGCGAGTCTTTCTTAGTTCCCGACATGACCACATTCAATCCACTGTTTACAGTTCTGTCTGGTTCACTATTTTTAGTGGTTGTAGGCCTTGGTTTCAGATCTGCACTAACAACGGCATCCAGTCTGTGATGTCCTGATTTTGGTGATTCTGGTAATTGCCTGGGGGCCTCATTTTTAGTGTTCGGTGAGACCATCTGCCCGGTTTGTTTTCTATCAACAGCGGTTGGGCTGGGCTCTTTCAGCAACGTATCTTTAAAGCTGTCCCCTTCAGTATGCAAATCTCTACTTCTGTTTCTGCGGTGTGTGTGAAGTTTGGGATGTGTGAAAATCCCCACAGGTGAATCTTCCACCGTGGAGTTATTGCAGTTGACATTTTGAGCCAACTCTCCAGGGCTGGTGAACACATTCTTCTCATTGGACGAGAGATGACTGGATGCTTTTGAAGACTTCTTGTCCATCCGCGGTGACCTGCGGTGTTTTCTGTGTTTAGGTTTCAATTTTTCCGTCTTTTGGGAGGAATCAACATCTCGGTCACTGTCATGAGAGCTGTCAGTGCTCTCTGGGTACTTTTGTCTCTCTGGTCCGGAGGCTAGTTTAACCATGAGAATATTGGATTCAAACGACTCCCCAAAACCAGACAAGGCTTTAATGTAGAACCTGTTGGATGATGTACACAAAATTGAGAGTGAAGAATTTTGAAATTGTCACTGCTACTTTTAAAACAACATAAAGTTAATTCTGAGTTTTTCTAATTTCTCCTAATTTAATTATTTAAAAAAAAAATTATTATCTTTGTTCATGGGCACTTCTTTCGTCTGGCTTTTCAAATTTAGACTTTGAAGATTTCTGCTTTACACCAATACAAAATTAACAAATGAAACAAGGATGAATTTTAAAAACAGTTTATTTGGTTTTTAAAAAAAAGTGTTTTACCAGTGAAAAGAAAATGATCCCAGCTAATCTCTAGCGAGGGGAGACAATTAAATTGCATCCCTCTTTTAATGTATTTCTTCCGGGTTTTGATTTTTTGGGGGGGGTTTGGTGGGTGTTTTCTTTGTATTTAAATTTCCATTGGTTGGAGGGATGGCAAACAAACATGGTAAAACTAACCAAAATTTGCTACAAAGTCAAAGCCTTTGTAGTTATTGATACTCACTTGTAGGTAGTGGCAGCATTTAGACCTTCAACGAGTGCTGATGTACAGTGACAGATAAAAGCCTTGAGTTTGTCATTGACATAGACTCTGTAACCTGCAAGACACAGATCAGGGTGGGAGGGGGGGGGGCATATATTTTTTATCTGTGAAACAGTTTGATGACTGGAGAAATCTTCTTTGAACAGCTCAGTTTTATACACAAGGAGAGCTTAGAAGAAAAAGATTGGGGGGCGCACGACCACACTGGGGAATTATTCAGGTTAATTCCTTTTTTTAAGGACAAGTGAAATTTTAAAACAATTTTAAAAATCCCACCCCACCCTTGCCCCCTCTAGGTTATACCTTTGAAAGTTTAGGGGGGGGGGATATAACAAGTATCCATAATATCAGTAGGTCTTTCTATCCTCACATCTGAATGCTAGACAGACTTGTTATGTAAGAGCAGTAGTGTAATTCATCGAACAGTTCCCAAAATTCTTTTTAATATGTGAGTAGTTTTAAAACATGGTGTTCATATGTGAATACATGTATGTACACAGACAGGTTTGGTTCATGATATATTTGACAACTGTGCAGCTCATTTTTATGGTATAGACTTGCATCTCGGTCAGCTCAAAGGGGCACGGTCAGCTCACAGGGGCACGCTAGGTCTAAGATTACAACCCTTAAAAAAAATGCTGCTGATTTTTAGACAAACCTATGATGTGTCTATTTCCTTCCTCCTCCTTCAATCTGCCTGCACAAGATGAGGGTTGCCATGACAACAGCAGGGCGGAGGGGCTGAAATGGTGCAGCTGCAGGCAACGAGGAGGAGTGGGGGCGCCATGCATGGGCACACGCAGGTAATATTGCTCTTCTTCTTCCGATGGGTAAGGTGACAGGGAATGAGGAATGCAACCTGCCATGGATCAAAGTCATATTCCCTTTATGTCAGTTATCAAATTATTGCTCAATTAGCTTACATAACTTTTCAAAAACTATATCATAAGAAATACTTATGTGGCATACAAATCATCCCTTGAGAGCAAGAATGCACTAAGGGTCAAAATTACCAACACAGACTTTTGTAATTTTCTAACTTCCTATGTTAAGTAAATAATATATTCAACATATAATACTTGAAATTGCATCTTTGCAAAGTCAAAAACAGTGTTTTGGGGGTTAACAAATATTTTACTGCCTACTAGATAAATCTGAATGTATGACAACTTTGGCTTTGACACTTGGAACAATTTGGCTCTCAGTACTTTGGCACTTGGAACAATCTGCCGCTCAGTACTTTGGCACTTGGAACAATCTGGCTCTCAGTAGACTAAATGGTCAATCAGAGTTAACATATTCGCCTTTTTTTGGCATTTTGAAATAATTGTCTTCTGGCCCTGCATGTGTACGTCCGATCACTTTGTACCATATGGAGCCAACGTGGAGACATATGATTATATGACTCAATTAAATTATGTCTGAGTTTCTGAGAAAGCCTGGGGAAGCTGTGCAACGAGGTACTTACCCTGATTCAATCACCAACTTAAGCTCAACCATGAGAAAAAAAAAAAATAAGGACCAGCCATGGGTATATGATTATGAACTGACCCCAATGACTAGTTTCTTCCGATGGATGTCTACTCCTGGGCTGATGGTCATCAAAGTTAGGGCTCACCTGCACAGTGTCTGAGTGATCTGAAGAATAAAAGAAATTGGGTGAATTAAAAAATATTCATTTTGTCTGCTCAAAGTTCCGCCAAATCCCCAGGATCATCACGATCACCCTTTCTAATCCACTGGGAAACCCACAACTAAATTTCTACTGGTAGAGTACCCAGAAGATCAGATCACACATCAATAGCAACAGAACCTGATTAATAAAAGTAAGAATAAAACTATTAAAGGGCTGAAGCATAGTAAATATAATAGAATTCATCAGGCATGGAAGCATTTGTAGCTTAATAATTAATCTAGGCAACTGTTAGAGATAAAACTGTTCACCAGTTTAAAGATTGGTGAGGTACATCTTCAATAGATTATTAAAGTAGAACTACCTTATAGCTATTGACCAATTTAAACAGTGTTGTGGTATATCTTCAATAGATTATTTAAGTAGAGCTATCTTTTAGCAATAGGCCAATTTTAACAGTGTTGTGATATATCTCCAATAGATAATTATTTTTTTTTTAAAGTAGAAATACTTTATAGCTATTTAGTAATTATTTTTATTAAAAACCATATAACAGAACATCATTTGAATTAAAAAATAATTTGTTTAAAATTAGTAATGTCAATAACAAAATGTTACCTGTGAGTTCAAAGTTGGCACTGTCCAAACTATTAGTTCTGAAAACAGCTGAAGACACAGATGCTAGTGCCTCTTGTAGATGGGAGACCTGTTAAAACATTAAACGCATAAAGTTTTGATTATTCTTGGAATGTTAGTTCAAATTTTTTTAATGAAACAATGTATAGTGAAAATGATAGTTGATTGGCGAATATATTTTTTTAAATTTTGTTTTTTGTTCTTTACTGTGATGCAAATTACATTTTCAATAAAAAAAATTTTTTTTAAAATTCTTGAAACAGCAAAGTTTTTAAATGTGTTTCTAAAACTTAATTGGTATTGTTCGTGTACTTGATATTTTATGGATACTAATTCAGTGCCTGACATTAAACTGTTATAATTTGTCTTAATGATCTTACATTGTTATAAATTAACTAACTGACATTGCAGTGATATTCTTAAGTTGATGTTATATTACCTCCCACCTAATGTTGTGATATTTTCTACCAAATTTATATTGTTATATATTCTACTTGATGTCATATTGATATAGTCTACCTGACTCTGCAGACTAAGGCAAGTCCGCTCCAACTCCTGGGTCCTGTTAAGCTCGCTGTATGCAGCAGGTGCAGCCGTCACCATTGATGTTCCAGTGGCCGTGGGGCTAAAATTCACAGAGGTGTTGGCAGTGGTGTTGCCGAGATCTTTGTTGGAGGTTGTGCTCTGGGACTTCAACACCTGCACCTGCACAGAATCAGTTGAGAGGCTTACATTTTTTTAAAAATCCAGTTTTTACTTTAAATAGCTACAATGCACAGATTTTAAAGACAACTTTGTCAAAGCGTGCAACCGTGTGCCAAAGATTATTGTACCGATGCCAGTTACATAACTTACTTAGTTAAATTTATTTGTTCATCACTTCTTACTTACCTCATGGTACAGAAGTCGGATGGCTTCCATCTGCAAAATTCTCAGACGTTTTTCTTCTTCATAGAGCTTACGATTTCTGAAGAGTTATTGAAAACAACTTATTGATACTAACGATGTGTTAAACAATAACTTTAGAGCTGCCTCTCTTTTATCATAAACTGCTTCAAAATAATTACCGTATTTAATGGCGTATAACACGCACTTTTTCTCCCCAAAAATAGGGAGCAAATCATGTGTGCGTGTTATACGCCAATATAATGTTTAGTTTTTTTTCCTGAAATTTCCTTCTTAAATTGAGGTGCATGTTATACGTGGGGGCGTGTTATATGTCAATAAATACGGTATATCTTATCAAAGTAATTTTTTAAATTAATTGATTTGCTTGCATATCATTATGACATATGATTTTTTTAAAAGAGTCTTCTAAAAGGGCCTCTCAAAACTACAGTGTTGCAAATGACTGTGTTATCTGTACAAAAAAAACAAGGCATTTTGTATTCACTAAAACTTAATCTTCATCATAACAAAGGAATGTTTCATTGAGTTTAATAGTTTTTCCACCAACTAGAAAGAAGACTTTTGTAATGTGATATATTATTATTATAGATTTATTATTTTTTTAAAAGTAATTACAGTGGTGACAATATAAATAGGAGTTACCTTTCCAGATCTTTTCTCAGGAGCATTATATGGTCTTCTGCTCGCCTCGCACGGATTTCTTTTCGAACGGAAACAACTTTGGTATTGTGCTCTCTTGCCCAATATCCTCGCCAAAAAGCTTGGATAGAAGTGGCAGCCTTATGGCCTGCACAATAAAATACATTGGTATCATTACTGTGAAACGTGTTTTCGTACTGGGTACTGGTACCTAAAACAATAATTACCTTAAGCATTTCCAATATGATTACAAATTATAATAATATTTTTAAAAAAAAACAACAGATCATTACAAAAATTGATGTTGGTGTTTAGATGTCATTTTTGTCGACTTGATAAAACTATACACAGTTCATAACCTCTAATGACAGGAAGATTTTGACACCTAGTGACAGGAAGATTTTGACACCTAGTGACAGGAAGATTTTGACATTGAGCGACAGGAAGATATGTCCAATGACCATCAAAGTTTGAGGGCATAAAGCAAAGATCTGTTAATCGAATTACTGGTCATATTATACAACTGAAAGGAACAAGATGTGGGAGACTGCTAAACTTAAGATAAAGAAAATAATGAAAAATCATTTCAAGGTCATCTCACAAACTAAAAAACAACAGCTTTCACTTCTCAAACTAAACATCAGCTTTTACTTCTCAAACTAAACATCGGCTTTCATTTTTTAAACTAAACAACAGCTTTCACTTCTCAAACTAAACAACAGCTTTCACTTCTCAAACTAAACAACAGCTTTCATTTCTTAAACTAAACAACAGCTTTAATTTCTTAAACTAAACAACAGTGTTCACTTCTCAAACTAAACAACAGCTTTCACTTCTCAAACTAAACAACAGCTTTAATTTCTCAAACTAAACAACAGCTTTCATTTCTCAAACTAAACAACAGCTTTCACTTCTCAAACTAAACAGTTTAACGGTGGGGTATGTTTCACATTCGTTTTGAACAGCAGAATAAATCTGACAAGAACGGCTGAGCATGAAGTTGATCAAAGAGAGCTCTGATGGATTGTTGACACAACTCATTGCTTGCAATCTCAGCACAAATACAATTTTTGTAAGCTAGCAGTTGAAAATCATGGTGTGTGAAATAGTCCAAAGGGGGTAGATTACATTTAGGTACAACTTATCAATTTCCCATAGGACTTCCTGATTGCATTTAATAAAGTCTGTTGACATGAGTGAGGAAAGACTGGCACCATTGGTAACTGATTATCTACTATCTTGGTAACACTAAGGAAAGACTGACACCAATGGTAACATTAAAAGACCTATTTCCCCTCAAACTCTTAAAATCGTATAATAACATCACAAAATCAATTTATACATATCTTTATAGTAAAAAAATAAACCAACAGTATATATAATGTAACCTCAAAAGCGTGCATTGTAAGCCAAAATCGTAAGAGTAAACAGGTCTGCATTAAAGCACTGGATTCAATGACTTATTTCTGGAGATTTTTAATAAATTAACATTTTTTAACTGTTTATTTTGCTTACTTGATCTCAATGCTTAGAATATCACAAGGGCACCAGAATACAGCTGGGAAATTTGTTATGGGCATTTGTAAAAATAAAATTAAGGAATAATATTTTATTTGCTGCCGCCATACTATTTACACCATTTACTTTTTAAAAAAAAAAAAAAGATTTTGGATGGGTGTGGGTGGAATTTCAATTGAAAAAGATACTCAAACTAAGGTACTCTTTTATGCTTAAATGACATTCACATTATTTGCATTAGCTATGGATTATGACTATTGAAGTGATGCTTAAAATAGCTATGGATTATAACTATTGGAGTGATAATTTAAATAGCTATGAATTGAACTGATGAGCTTAAAATGAGCTTTGCTTTATAAGATTTGATCAACCAGCCACTATTTTCAACAATTAAAATAATCTCTCAAACTCAGAACATGATAGTCCAAAGAACGTCTTACCAATCTGTTGAGGATCTGAAGTGAAGATATCACTGGCCGGCTGAGACACAGACCCAGCATCCCTTCCACCTGGGTGCGATCTCCCATCTTTCTCCAGTTCCATTCTTTCCATGTTCAGCCTCCCTTTGATCTGTTTACTGTCTCTGGCCCCATGACGTGCTGCCACTGAATCTTGCAAGTGATCCCTCCCTTCGGGCGAATTCATTTTCACAGCACCTGCAGTTGACAGATTGGTCTTTGGCAGCCGGTTCCTCAACACGGCCGATGCGGCCATGCTGGCAGCAGTGGCGGTCTTCATTGCAAAACTTTTGCCGGACGGATTCCCTGCACGGCTGGTTGGATGTCCGGCTCTCTTGTTTCCAGCGATGGCTTTTATGTGGTTGAGTTTATCTTTGGGTGCGTGAATGGACACAAGCTGTATGGTGTTGATGATTTTGGGCTGAGTGGTGTGATTGTCGTCAGGCTTTTGAGGTAAGACTTCCGACTCGCTCGCTGTCTGCTCACTGCTGGATTCATAATCCTGGCTCCTGGCTGTTGGAATTGAAGTGTCTTTGTGCGTGCTGACAGATGGCTCGGAACTGGATGTGAGCGGCCTAGCCACCTCAAAGGCCGGCTTGATGTTGCCTTTTACCACATGCTGGTTTAGGGGGCGAATGGGTCTTTGCTCCAAGGAATCATATTTTGTAAATGTAGGATGCCTCGAGTCTGTGGCAGTGTATGGTCGAGACAGGTGCCTTTTTTGGTCAGACGCGTAAAGAGCTGGGTCTGACGGCGGCTTAACAAATGGCCCTGTTTCTTGCTCTGGGGCTGTGAATGGCCTGCGTATGGCAACGGGGCTTGCTGGGATGTCGAAGGGGAGGTAAATGGATTCAGACTCCAAAAGGCTCACACTGCTTCTTTGGTCACATTCTGGGAATAAACATGAGAACATCAGGTGAGTTTTGTTATTGATGCTACTCCTCAGCACTTCCTGAATCTACCCTGTACTTCCTGAATCTACCCTGCCCTTGGGGAATGTCCCTGCACTTCATGATCCACCCCATACAGAGAGATTAAAATAGCTGATATTTGACTCACATGAAGACAGATCACATGACAGATCCCATGATTTCTGCACAGGAGACAAAACTCCTTGATCCCATTTAATCTCCAAGCCTTTATCCCAGAAACCAATCAATGGACCGCAGACAACAAATGGCACCAAAAGAAAATCATTGTCATTAAAAAGAAATTTTCTTGTCATGAAGTCCAGAGGGGGTGGGGGTGGAGGGTCTTTGTTGTGGAGTTCGTGTGGAGGGAGTGGGGGGTGTACACACCTTATCCAACCTGACGGCATTAACAAGAGATAAAGTGTTTCAATCCTGCATAAGATCGGCCGCACGCACTGCATGACACCCTGTCTCTAAGCTGAAGGCATTGATCTATTCTACAGGTTCTGTGGTTTATCTATGCCGTGGGTGATTCCTGTGACCAGTTTACCTGCAGCTCATGACCCCAATTTAACACAAACGGTTTTTTGTTGTTGCTATCGCTGACACTAATGAGCAATGCTGGAGGGGAAAAAAAGGTGGCTCGAAGAAATCTTTAATGTGATTCAATCCCTAAGATTTATGTAAATTAGAAGAACCAACGACAACGTGTATCATTGAAAAAAAATTTTTTTTTTAAAAAGGCAAACGCTACAAGGCTGTTGTTACTTAATGAAGTTTCTGACACAGCTATTCAAACAAAACTCTTGTTTGTTCAAGACACGGTAACTCCTGAATAAAACAATCTAAACAATCCTAAACAATCATTTGTAAAGATTTGCATTGTGGGTGATTACCCCTCAGCAGTGGCGTAGCTAGAGTTAGTGCCCCCCCCCCTTAGGCGTACAAATATTTTTGCCCCACCCCTCCCATGGCAGAAAAATTCTGCCCCTCCATATGGAGGACAAAATTTCCACCCTACACCAATTCACCTCAGTTCTGTTACAATGAAATGTTTAAGGAACACGGAGCAGGCATTTTACTTAAGTGTCTCCTGTCAAATGAAATAGGTCGCCATGTAAAGGTAAGAATACCAGAGAGTAATTTCTAACATTTTAACTACAAATATCGCAAGAGTAAAAACCAAAGTCCAATAGATTCCTGTTACCCTGACTACAATTAAGTAGGTCAGATTTGAAATTTCGGCAGCAGGATACCTAGCTAAAAGAAGAGAGATATTTTGCTCACTCTGGGAATTCATGGCCATTAGTCTTGCTGGAAATTTTAGTTCTTTTCCATGACACATGAAATAATGGTCTAATCTTAAGTGATATAATACACATGTTGCACGTTGGTAGCTTTTGGCTGCTATCAGTCCAGGAGGCACATCACGTAACATTTAATTTATGATGCATCACAGGCTCATGAGATTTCAGATTTATTTCTCAAGACACCTACCATTGGAGATGTCCTGAAGTCTCAGGTCATTAGCATGGACTGGCTGTCTGTCGTCAAGGCTACTTCTCTCTGGCAGGGCATCAGCTGGGGCTGAGGAGATGAATTTGGTCTCACATATTATGGAGTCTATTTTGCTTTTTAAACCAAATTTTTGCATGGACACAATGGCAGTTTGGAAGCAACTGGTTCCACGTTGAGAGCCGTGTCAGAGTAGTGCAGGGTTTGTCAACCTTTGCTATACCCTGCAACTCTTCCGAATTATTGATGATGTCTCACTCTTCCGAATTATTGATGATGTCTCACTCTTCCTACCAATTGTTTGAGAAAATCATGCACCCACTGAAACGCCACCCCAGGTTGGGAGCCCCTGGAGTAGTGTATTAATGCAAGAGACGTCTTAATGAAAGATCCTCCAATGCTGGAGCCTTAGTGTCATACAGACACAAATAAAAGCAGGAAATTTGCTTAGTCAAAATCAATACAGAGATTTGAGGCTATAGTCTATAGTTATTTTTATATTGTTTTCTTTTAAATTTGTGTTTATACATAGGAGGAGGGGGGGGGTGTGAATTGGGCTTTCTATACCTACAGTTTTAAGGTGGAGGGAGGGGGTGTGAATTGGGCTTTCTATACCTACAGTTTTAAGGTGGAGGGAGGGGGTGTGAATTGGGCTTTCTATACCTACAGTTTTAAGGTGGAGGGAGGGGGTGTGAATTGGGCTTTCTATACCTACAGTTTTAAGGTGGAGGGAGGGGTGTGTGAATTGGGCTTTCTATACCTAAAGTTTTAAGGTGGAGGGAGGGGGGTGTGAATTGGGCTTTCTATACCATAAAAATGTATACTTTTTTTTGTTTTTATCCAGGTCGACATGTAACAACTACATCAGATACAGGTCATCGTGTAATGACTACATCAGCTGAGTGTCAATATACTACAAACGCACTCACCTGCCCAAACTTGCCTCCTCTCCAAATGTTCAGAGTGCACAGTTTGCACGGAAGAGTCTAGCTCTGAGGCTGTGTCATCTGTCAGTGATAACAAACATTTCATTATTAATAGTACACGAGAAACATGACAACTCTATGTCTCCTGAACGAATGCTGCTCTAATTGAATGATAAAAAACGAGGTAAAATGGCCGCCTGGGAAATTTTCAGGTTGTTTTGTAGCTCCGTTTATAATTCTTTAGAAGCAACTAGGATCATATCTCCTCCCTTGAAATTAAAACATTCATTACAGCACTGGGCCGTGTCATTGACCCAGTCCGAATAAGGTGGTTGGGGGTTGTCCACAAGAGGTAAATTGAAATTAGCAGCATTCAATGTTTTATACACTGCCGTAGGAAAGAAAGGCGGAAGTCGGCTGAGAGTATTCTTTATATTGTACTTTTACATCGTTTATTTCTATAGTGATTTACTTTGAACGTTTTTTTCAAACACCCACCCCCTCCCTTGCTTCCTACTTCTCCACTTGGCCGGCAGTTGACTACATTACTAAAGTACACATGTTGTTGCCAACTGACCTGTCACGTGGGCGTCATGGGACAAAAATGACGAGTTCTGTGTCCGAGGGCTAGAGACCGGACTGGCCTGGCACTCACTCTTCTGCAGGTGGTGGTACTTGCGTTGCTGGGTAAGGATCTGACTCAACTTGGCGTCCTTGACCTCCGGCAGCTGCGGATAGAATGTCAGACATACAGATATGGACAGAACGTCAGTCAACAAATATAACTATAATGTCAGATGGTAAATTAATCATGGCTATACGGTTCGGATGATTCCGGAAGCTCTAAAAGCCGCAAACCACGAGCCAGAGGGTGCTCTATAAGCTAGGCCAACCAGATAGCGCATCATAATCAGGCAAGTTAGATGGTGCCGTATAAGCTATTCCCCCAATATGGTGCCTAAAATAAAGTCCTTCAGATATTGCCCTAAGACCCAGGTCATTTGGTCATATAGTCCTTCAGATATTGCCTTAGAGACAGACCGAATGTGATTTTCTGATTTCGGCCTAAGACGAAAATATGCCGAAAGTTTAAAAATTACTTTCGGCCGAAACCGAAAAAAGGCCGAAAGTTAAAAATGAATTTTGGCCGAAACAGAAGCCGAAACTGGAATATTAAGATATTTTTAAATTCGTTCCCGCATACATTCTGCATACATCGAAAATGATGTGGGAAATTATAAATATTTACATTCTTTTTATAAAAAATTAGATATCGTGAATATTAATACATAAACATCTAATATAGGGGTCTCAAACTCGCGGCCCGCGAGCCATTTGTGACCCGCAAGACGATATTTTGCGGCCCGCTACATGACAAAAAAGTTTAGTGTAAATGCGCCGGCGCGTTTCCCCCATTCTCATATCTATAACGTGACTCTCCGCGACGGTTTCAGTCGAATCTCACCGACTAGTCTAATTCTGATTTTTTTTAAAAAAATGTTTCTATATATTTTTGTATGCCAGGTCTCTGGCAACAGTGAGTAGTTCTTGAGAACCCTTAATGATTTTATTGTTATTTATAAAGTTTGAGCAGATTGCAACAGTTGTAATCGCTTTTTTGTGGATTACTTGATGCGGCCCACTCTCATTCAGACACTACCTCCTGTGCCCCCCTCCCCCCATGATTTGAGTTTGAGACCCTTGATCTAATGAATACTTTGGATTTTACCATTTTAATATAAAAGTAATTTAAATTGCTTTACAATTTTTTTTAAAAATTAGTACGGTAGGAGAAAATTTGGCTAAAATTGGAGGGGGGGCGGGAGGGGAAATTAATGCAAAATATTATTTTTTTATACAGGGTCTCTAAAAAATTTGGTTCTAAAAGATCGCTTAATTTTTTTTTAAAGATCGTTTAGTTTGTTGTTAAAGATCGTTTAGTTTGTTGTTAAAGATCGCTTAGTTTGTTGTTAAAGATCGTTTTGGTTGTTCTTAAAGATCGCTTAGTTTGTTGTTAAAGATTGTTTAGTTTGTTGTTAAAGATTGTTTAGTTTGTTGTTAAGAATCGTTTAGTTTGTTATTAAAGATCGCTTAGTTTGTTGTTAAAGATCGTTTAGTTTGTTCTTAAAGATCGCTTAGTTTGTTGTTGAAGATCTTTTAGTTTGTTCATAAAGATCGCTTAGTTTGTTGTTAAAGATCGCTTAGTTTGTTGTAAAGATCGCTTAGTTTTTTCATAAAGATAGATTAGTTTGTTCTTAAAGATATTTTAGTTTGTTCCTAAAGAACATTTAATTTTCTGTTAAAGATCGCTTAGTTTATTCTTATAAATCATTTAGTTTACTATTAAAGGTCATTTGTTTTGTTCTTAAAGTCTAATTCAATTTCGGCCGAAACCGAAGAAAAACCGAAAGTTAACTTTTCTCTTTCGGCCGAAACCGAAATTAAGCCGAAATTTAACTTTTCAGTTTCGGCCGAAACCGAAACTTGGCCGAAAGTGATAAAATGGCCACTTTCGGCGCCGAAACCGAAGCCGAAATTCGGTCGGTCTCTATATTGCCTTATGACCCAGGTCATTTGGTTGGCCGGCCTGAGATAGTGCTTGCCCCGCCCGTGGACCACAGAGTGTCATCCGTTCACAGTAAGTGAATTCCAACAATTCTGTACATTTTTATCAGAATCCTCGACGCTGGAACTACTCTCTGGTTCAATGAGATCTTGGAAACACAAGAGAAACACGGGGAGGGCTTCGGTCGGGTTGAAGCAGTAAGAAATATAAACATGTGTAGCAGTGCAAAAACTGAAGAATGACAAACCAATTATTTTTTTTAAAAAAGTGGACGTTTCGGAAAAGAAGCCTTCGACAGCAAAAAAAACAACAACAAAAAAAACAAAAACAAAAAACAGTTAGACGTCTTAGCTTGTAAAGCTATTGAGTTGGCAGGAAATGGTAGACACATTTCCATGATTCCACGAAGCCAAAGAAAATGCGTGTGAGATTAACAGGAAACGTAAACGATTGGAAATAAAATTAACGAATGAAATAATCCAAGGAACACAAAACAGCGGCAACTTCCTCAGATGTCAACAAATAGTTGAAGTGCTTAAGACAATCGGTCGAGAAAATTTGTAAAAATACACCGAAATAATTTTTTTTTTAAAATTATTAAAAAAAAGAAGAAGATAATTCTCGCCGTTAACGCGAAACAAACCAGTTTTACATAGTACAGGTTCTCATCGGCAAAGTGAACACGTCTTGTACGTTTGAGCATCTTGTCTGGAGTTTTGGGGGACACAATGTCAAATGGACATTAAATCATGAAAAACAAATAATCCAAAAGTTGAATCGGGGGCCCACATCAATTGTACGTGTATTTTTTATTTTTTTTTAGGCGTACCCAAGGATTAAGCTTAGAGATAATGATGGTCAGGGGCAGATTTTAAAAAAAAATGGTTCTGGGATGGAAGGGGGGGGGGGCGCATATATGAAAATGCTTCCAGGTCATTAAGTGGTGGTTCTGTTTGTTTGTTGGTAGATTTGTTTTGCTTTTTTTTATGGTGGGTTGAAAAAGTGGGGGGGGGGGG
>CAXITT010000639.1:203074-216601 GCA_964033795.1 Lymnaea stagnalis | reverse complement strand
GACTTGATGTCGATTAAAGGTCGACAAAATAAAATAAATCATATCTATAATATTCCAACAGACTTCCTAACCTGATCACGTTCTATAATATTCCAACAGACTTCATAACCTGATCGCGTTCTATAACATTTCAACAGACTTCATGGCCTCATCACGTTCTATTCCAAAAGACTTCGTGACTCAATGACGATTAAAGGTCGACAAAATTTTTTAAAATTAAATCGACAATTTCTTGGGTATCAACCTGCAGTTAAACAAGGTACGAGAATAAGAAACTGGTTACAAGACAACAAAAAAGAATGTCTCACAAACAGAATCTCAAGCATGGGGATCGCTACTTTCGAAGGTCCGCCAAAAGGTGAATTCCAAAATTCATGAAGGTGACCTCCAATGGTCGATTATTCAGAAAAGGAAGATCATTTCATCCAAAAAACTATCAAGAGAAGGATGAGCGAGTATTGGGGGGGGGGGTGGGGGGGCGAGTTCTTCGATAAAGAAAGCTTAAGATATTCCTCTCTGTCACCAGCATACATATTTATTGTAAACAATAGAAAATGAAGATAGAGCACAGCTTTGCCCACGTGCGTCAATAGACTTAAGATTAACAATAGACCTGATGGGTCTCATAACGTAAATTAACTGACTAATGATAAGTAGGGAAGGGAGGCTAGTCGGGTTGGGTGGGGGGGGGCGCGATCGATTTCTTCAACCGATCGGTCAATGCGTTGGATTTCCACGAAATGAGAGAGAGAGAGAGAGAGAGAGAGAGAGAGAGAGAGAGAGAGAGCAATCAATCCGCTCAATCGTTTCCTTTTAAGCTTTAATTTACGATCGACTGGATGGGGACTCTTTGTATGCTATCATGGGGGAATGGTGTATACTATCATGGTGAATGTTGTATGCTATCATGGTAAATGTTGTATGCTATCATGGTGAATGTTGTATGATATCATGGTGAATTCTGTGTACTATCATGGTGAATGTTGTTAACTATCATGGTGAATGTTGTATACTATCTTGGTGAATCTTCTAGACTATCATGGGGAATCTTCT
This sequence comes from Lymnaea stagnalis, assembly GCA_964033795.1. Taxonomy (NCBI): domain Eukaryota; kingdom Metazoa; phylum Mollusca; class Gastropoda; family Lymnaeidae; genus Lymnaea; species Lymnaea stagnalis. The sequence goes on along the minus strand of CAXITT010000639.1, from coordinate 215,548 downwards.
ATACTATCATGGGTAATCTTCTAAACTATCATGGGGAATCTTCTATATTATCATGGGGAATCTTCTATACTAACACGGGGAACGTTGTAGACTGCAAGACCCACAGAGCTGCCTAACAACGAGACATCGATTACAAATGGGAATGTATAGATTATAGGCTGTATCGATTGGTCAAAATCTCTTGACTTGAATGAAGCCAATGTAAAACACAACGCTAAAATCAATGGACTGAGATGCGACTCAGGGGCGCTGTGCTGATAGAAGGGTTTTTTTCGTCTTTAAACGCAACACAACAGAAAATGTTGGCACAAAGCAGCGTTCGCCCCCCCCCCTCCCCCACACGGCCCACCATAAAAATATTTTAACGTAACAACTTATAAAGCGCCTGTATCCGCGTCTCACCCACACCGTGTTTGAAAATGTCAATATTTTTATAAGGTTTGCGTGAACAGCGGTTATTGGCAGCCCACCCACCCACTAACCGGCTGGTTATAGTTGTACTTACTTTGTCTAATAACACAACGCTGGGCGCACGGAAACTAGACGTTAAACGGGAAATTACAGAGCTTATTGAGCTCCAAGTGGCAGTTATTTCTTTTTTACAACTGATGTTATATCTATTTTTATTGATGTTATATTTTTTTTATTGATGTTATATTTATTTTATTGATGTTATATTCATTTTATTGATGTTATATTCATTTTATTGATGTTATATTTATTTTATTGATGTTATATTCATTTTATTGATGTTATATTTATTTTATGGATGTTATATTTATTTTATTGATGTTATATTTATTTTATTGATGTTATATTTATTTTATTGATGTTATATTCATTTTATTGATGTTATATTCATTTTATTGATGTTATATTTATTTTTTGATGTTATATTCATTTTATTGATGTTATATTCATTTTATTGATGTTATATTCATTTTATTGATGTTATATTCATTTTATTGATGTTATATTCATTTTATTGATGTTATATTCATTTTATTGATGTTATATTTATTTTATTGATGTTATATTCCTTTTATTGATTTTATATTTATTTTATTGATGTTATATTTATTTTATTGATGTTATATTTATTTTATTGATGTTATATTTATTTATTGATGTTATATTCCTTTTATTGATGTTATAATTATTTTATTGATGTTATATTCCTTTTATTGATGTTATATTTATTTTATTGATGTTATGTTTATTTTATTGATGTTATGTTTATTTTATTGATGTTACATTTATTTTATTGATGTTATATTTATTTTATTGATGTTACATTTATTTTATTGATGTTATATTTATTTTATTGATGTTATGTTTATTTTATTGATGTTATATTTATTTTATTGATGTTATATTTAGTTTATTGATGTTATATTCCTTTTATTGATGTTATATTTATTTTATTGATGTTATATTCCTTTTATGATGTTATGTTTATTTTATTGATGTTATGTTTATTTTATTGATGTTACATTTATTTTATTGATGTTATATTTATTTTATTGATGTTATATTCCTTTTATTGATGTTATATTTATTTTATTGATGTTATTTTTATTTTATTGATGTTATGTTTATTTTATTGATGTTATATTTATTTTATTGATGTTATATTTATTTTATTGATGTTATATTTATTTTATTGATGTTATAATTATTTTATTGATGTTATATTTATTTTATTGATGTTATATTCCTTTTATTGATGTTATATTTATTTTATTGATGTTATATTCCTTTTATTGATGTTATATTTATTTTATTGATGTTATGTTTATTTTATTGATGTTATATTTATTTTATTGATGTTATGTATGGAAAATATGGAAAGTCCCCCCAAAAAGTCAATAATTTAAAATAAAAAAATCATTTCATTATTTAAGGGTAAAAAGTAAAGAGTACACAAGAATCATTCGCAAACTAATTACCAACGTAGCTTACGAAAAATGGTCTTTATAATTTCTTTAGATCCGCCAGTAACACAATAAAGTTATGGAAATACCTCAAATATTTTGTAGCAATTCAATTTGGGGAAAGTTGCAACGTAGTTTTGGTACCGCCTCAAAGAAAGAAACATAAAACAAAGGTGGGCGGGCGGGGCAGAGGAGTAGCGAGGGTGCTTGGCGTCCGGGGACAAGATTCGCGCCCGGGGACAAGATCCATTTTAAAGCACCCCTTTTTGTTTTTTTCAACTCTGAAGCCCATTATTTTTATCAATAAAATAATATCAAAGCACATTTTGGCGCCCCTGACTAACTGGCGCCCTGGGACATCTGTCCCCCCTGCACCCCCCTCGCTACGCCTCTGGGGCGGGGGATAAACCAAAGAAAGTCGCCCTTATGACAAACATTTAATGCGGCCATGTTGTAATGTATATGGATTATAAATAAAGTATTTCTGCGCGTGCGGGTTTACGCATAGACGGGGAAAAAATGTCCCCTATAATCTTGGATTATTTAAATACCAACTTTTGTTCCCGCTCATTGTCTCAGAACTGTATTGGCGGCACAATAAAAAAAAAACGGGAAAGAATGTTAACAACTAATTGTACTCTAATCTGTACGTAACAATGCCGGTTATCACAAGATGAAATCTTCACACGGCTTTCCCCGCGGCCTATCAAATACAATCTGCCTACAGCGCCATCTCTCGACGTCACGTGAAGACTCTCGAATCGTGGAATCACGTCTGCCTATCGTGGAAAAGGATCGTCAAATCTGAAGGTTATTTTAATTCAGGGATCCTCAAATGCATTTTATTGAAACGGAACAACGCCGAGTCGAGATCTCTCGCCTAAACACTTTTAACTACTGTAATTAACCCAAAGTGACGTGACCATCATTTTAAAAAAATAAATATTTCCTTCCCTATTCTGGTATCTGATACTTGAGTTGTTTTTGTTTTTTTTAAATCATTCGCCATTTTTCGTCTTTTTGCTTTTGCGCTCTCATCATATGCGCATACTATTCTGGTACACTTTTCGTTAACATCACCAATTACTATTATACTAAATAGGGTAACGCAATCACTATGCACGTGTAAAATACGGGAAGGGGTTTATAATCTGTAATAATAACTCCAGGTGGAGGTCCATATTTCCACCAATGCTTAGTTGTATTGATTCCGTAAGTCTTCTGTCGAGTGATCTAGCGCACGACGGGCTGAAGCAGCAAATGAGAGCGCAGCACGGTGTGACTATTAGCGCTGGGCGGGCAAGAGAGATCAACTCGGGAATTATTATAATAGATTGCTCGTCCTTCACATGAGAGGACGACCAAGGCTATATTCAACTTAACTTGCGCTGAATTTTTTTTTAAGTGGGGAAGAGTTGCGCAATGCGTCAGCCTCACTCTCTCGTCCTTTCCTATTTTGATCCAATGGCAAGACTTGGCCAGGACGACTGGGAGAATTTTGTGTCACTGTATGCGTTGCGCGTCGCAGGAGCTGCCAAAATTTTCATTGTCTTGTGTCTATGTCATACTCCCTACGGTGCGCCTTCGTCGGGTTTGAATTCGGAGTTTGCCATATTTTTTTTTAGACAGGTTGCCATCATAGTTAAACGAGTCCCATCCGTCCGAGACATGTTGGTGTTCTTGTCCAGTTTTTTTTAATTTTTTTTATGTGAATCAACTCCGATGCACACTTTTGGAAAAGTCACGTTTAGCGCACAGCCAGCCAGCCACGAAATACACCTCCAGCATGAGCACACCAGCGTTAACCACAGTCTCTGAGAACACCATTCTTGGTTTTCGCACCAAAGTTCAGAAGTTCTCATGTGATCACGTTACTATTTTGAGGGCGTGATATTGGCCTGCGGTTTTATTCAAATTAAAACACGCATATACACACACACAAAAAACAACAACATTTCTACATTATTAAAAAAATAAACAATAATAATTTGTTTTCAAGGTCAAGCTGACAAGGGTCCAAAATTATATAAATGTCATTAACAATGAACACTATTTTTATCGCTACAGTAGACAATCAACACAATCCCTTCTCTCCATGCTGCTATTAAGGCATTGTCTAAATTGAATACATTTTCAAAGCCATGTTAAACGATCCCCGACTGTAATGCCAGATCTCGTCCTGGGCTATTTCCCGGACAAGATTAACATCCATAAAGAAGGAATAATATAATAGTTCTTATCGCTTGTTGTTCTGTGATGGCTCATGTTGTAATGTGAAGGCCCCAGTTGTACTGTGGTGGCTCCGGTTGTTCTGTGATGGCTCATGTTGTAATGTGAAGGCCCCAGTTGTACTGTGGTGGCTCCGGTTGTACTGTGATGGCTCATGTTGTAATGTGAAGGCCCTAGTTGTACTGTGGTGTCTCCTGTTTCACTTTGATGCTCCTTTTTTAGTGTGAAGGCCCCTGTTGTACTTTAAAGGCTCCTGTAGCATTGCGATGCCCCCTGTTGTACTGTGATGGCTCATGTTGTACTGTGATGGGTCCTATTGTGATGTGATGGCTCCTGTTCTGGGATGGCCCCTGTTGTACTGTGAAGGCTCATGTTGTACTGTGATGGCTCCTATTGTGATGTGATGGCTCCTGTTCTGGGATGGCCCCTGTTGTACTGTGAAAGCTCATGTTGTACTGTGATGGCTCATGTTGTACTGTGATGGCTCATGTTGTACCGCGATGGCTCGAGTTGTACGGTGATATCTCCTTTTGTGTTGCGAGATCTCCTTTTAATGTTGTTCTGTGAAATCTCTTTGTGGATAACACCCCCCCCCCCCACACAAATTTGTCCCGGGCCATGTTACCAACCCCCTATACCAGGAATATTATATTTCTTATCTTTTGTTGCATTGTGATATCTCTCTCTTCTAAAGCAAGATTGTAAACACAGGACGTGTGAGACAGCACGAGTTGTGGTTACTACAAACTTCCTGCATCTAAACGCAGTAGAGCGCCATTGCCAGCAGGTACATTTGCCTTAGTATGCGCCAACTCATATTTTACAAGCATTTTGTTTAAATAAAAGGCTTAGTGTGGGAGAATAGTACGACTCCGGATCCGATTGTATGACCCCCGACCCTGGCTTGTGACGCGGTGTTTACTTTTTTCCGCGGATGGATAACCTTCGCTGACCTCTGCCATTTTCTCTCAATATTTCAACACTGTTTCATGAACGCAGGAACATCTCCATAAACATAAGAGATAAGACCTCATTACGAGACGAATCCTTATCTAGAGATGATGATATATCGACACATGGTAGCATACTTCAACACATGTTTTCAATCCAGTGCAACTTGGACCCTAACCAAAAAAACAAACCGGCAGAAAACCTATTAAACACACGGGAGAGAAGAGTTCTCCGGTAAATGTATGGACCAACAAAGGTTGAATGTGGATGGAGAATACAAACAAACCAGGAATAGAATAGACTATATCAGAATCCCACGTGGGAAAAAAAAAGGAAAAAAAAAAGGGGGGGGGGGGTGCTGGGCACTTAGAGAGAATGCCAAATGACAGAGTAGTGAAGTGGGCGCACCACCAAAACCCCAGAGGAAAACGGCTCAAATGTAGACCTAAGGCTTAGTGGATGGATGGAAGGCGTGGAGAGGGATCTTCGGCGGCTTTGAATCCAAGCATGGGAAAGAAAAGCGTCAGTTGGGTCTGAGTGGAAGGATGTGGTGAGGCAGGCCAAAGCCCTGCACGGGGTGTAGCGCTACAGGGATGGGTGCTTTCCTATCCCTTGATGTTATCCAATACATGTTCCTAAAACTTTTATAGTCCTGAAAAATCATTAGGTATTACATCCCCACTTAACTGCCAGCTTTACAAATGCTACCGCTAGTTACACAACAAGTTATCTCCTGAAAAATGCTGACTTTTAAAGAGGGCAACCGGGTACAAAACAATGAGGACCGCTGGTCAAAAGTAAGACAACAATGAATTTATTACAAACTACAAACTCGTCTCATCAATCAATATAATTCTTTATGTATGAAACAAAGTATGGTGTAATGCTGAGTTCAAAAGCGTGCAAAATAAATTTCCCGAATAATTACGCTGACTGAAAATCTTAAAAATACCGTAAGTGCGTTTGGTGCGTACGATTTTCTTTTTGGTTCACAAAAATTGTTTAAATTAAAAATGCTGTAATAAATCTGCTGTTAAAAGGGGTTGGGGCATCACAATATTAATATAGTTCAGGGGCGTAAACCGGCGTGCGTTGGCGTACCTAGGGGAAAAAAGGGGTGGGGGTTTAGCTCTAATTGGGATTCTTATAATCTGCTTTGTCAAGCCTGTTGTGTCAAGTAACTTTAGTTGTATGGTAGGTCACGCATTGCCGCCGCCATTGTGTTGTGGGCCATAACTAGTAAATTAATGACACAAACTCAATGACATGTTATTGTTGATTAAATGTATTATTGTTGGTGACTTTTCACGTTAGTTTTTGCTAAATGTAAGGTTATTGTTTGGTAAATGACATGATCTACGTTTTTTTGAAAACCATGATGTTATTGTTTATTCAATGTCATGTTACAGTTTACACATATGACCATGCATTTATGCGACATTCAATGAAGATCCATTGTTTACATTGAATTTTAAAACTACGCGGTCACGTGTCTCATATTTCCACACGGGATCACATTCTCCCACTACGGCCAAAGATTAATGGCTAATCTCTTGTGTTTCAAAGAAAGTTTTCCTTTTTTACGGGAAATTTAAATCGAAAATGTCTGCAGACAGACGAAAAGACAGGTTAGAACAAGGTAGAGAGACGTGAGAGATTACAGACAGGTAGGTGGGCTTAGAAACAAGACAAATAGACAGAATTACAGAATACAATGGTCGACTTTGAGAAGAATAAGAACATCAGATGAAGAGCACAGCCACAATGACTTACGTTGAGTGGTGGGTGCGGTTTTATAAGCATCATTCTCATGCCAGTCCCGGCTTGGAACACTGCACATTAACACCAGCAACTGGGGCCACAAATAGTGTGCTTATACATGAATCGGTTTCACTTCAACTACGGCCACAATAATGTTGTTGACATGAATCTGTTTCACTTCAACTACGGCCACAATAATGCTGTTGACATGAATCTGTTTCACTTCAACTACGGCCACAATAATGTTGTTGACATGAATCTGTTTCACTTCAACTACGGCCACAGTAATGTTGTTGACATGAATCTGTTTCACTTCAACTACGGCCACAATAATGTTGTTGACATGAATCTGTTTCACTTCAACTACGGCCACAATAATGCTGTTGACATGAATCTGTTTCACTTCAACTACGGCCACAGTAATGTTGTTGACATGAATCTGTTTCACTTCAACTACAGCCACAATAATGTTGTTGACATGAATCTGTTTCACTTCAACTACGGCCACAGTAATGTTGTTTACATGAATCTGTTTCCCTTCAACTACGGCCACAGTAATGTTGTTGACATGAATCGGTTTCACTTCAACTACGGCCACAGTAATGTTGTTTACATGAATCTGTTTCCCTTCAACTACGGCCACAGTAATTTTGTATACATGAATCTGTTTCCCTTCAACTACGGCCACAGTAATGTTGTTTACATTAATCTGCTTCCCTTCTTCAACTACGGCCACAGTAATGTCGTTTACATTTATCCTTTAGAATGAGTTTCGTTAGTGTTATCCAAATGTCACTGCCAGAACACAATTCCGAGTCTCAAACTGTTCAGTTGGTCCATTTACACAAAAAATGCAATAATCCGGAATAGCGGTATATCCATTGAGCGACCTTGAACTAAAAGTACAGAGAATAGCATTGTGAATACGACACCCACCCCCTCCCTCTCCCAAAGGCACGATTCAATATACCGCGCGCATGCGAACATGGCCGCCATTTGCGCATGACCATTGGCGGACAGGTAAACGATTTCTAATAACCTTGGGCAGACTTCTGTGTGGTTGAGCATCCAAGATTCAAAGGAAACAGAACATGGTTTTTAAACAGCGACGCTAAGGAGTCGGTACAACATGCACTCCGGCACGAAGAGGGAGAGCCTCACCGTGGAGACAAAGAGATGCGCTGCAAAGTCCTTTCCACCGTTCACGACCTACTGTTTTGTTATAAGACACGTTTCTGAAACCCGTCATACTCTGACCTACGACCCGGACTGCTAGGATTTGACATTAAAGACGAAAGCTGACAACGGGTACCCGGGTACCCGGGGCTGTCAAGTAACGAGTATACATGTGCACGACTGAACCATCATGTGCACGACTGAACCATCATGTGCACGACTGAACCATCGTGTACGCGGCTGAACTCTCATGTACACGGCTGAACCATCATGTACACGGCTGCGCTCATCATGTACACGGCTGAAGCATCATGCACACGGCTGAGCCCATCATGTACAACCAGACTCCGTGAGATAGAGACGTTTTGTCTCCTGGTGGTGGCATCGGGTTACTTGGTGGACGTTTGCAGGGTCAGGAAGCCTCGATCTATCGGAACAGCGGCTTCAGTGCATATTTCAAAGAAATAAAAAAATCTAGGACAACACACAAAAAGAACATTTTTAAAAAACAACAGATACATGTCCCATTCAAATTTTTTTTCGCCACAAATTTTGAACATATCTGATCGATACAAATTTTTAATGTCAGGTCAAACTATTTGATCGATACTTATTTTTAATGTCACGTCCAACAATTTGATTGATACTTATTTTTAATGTCAGCTCCAACTATCTGATCGATGCTTATTTTTAATGTCACGTCCAACTATCTGATCGATGCTTATTTTTAATGTCACGTCCAACTATTTGATCGATACTTATTTTTAATCTCACGTCTATTTGATCGATACTTATTTTTAATGTCACGTCCAACTATCTGATCGATACTTATTTTTAATGTCAGCTCCAACTATCTGATCGATACTTATTTTTAATGTCAGCTCCAACTATCTGATCGATGCTTATTTTTAATCTCAGCTCCAACTATCCGATCGATGCTTATTTTTAATGTCAAGTCCAACTATTCCCCCCCCCCCAATCAACAATACCAGCAATTATACAAAATAAAACAACTGATATTAGCCTCTAAGCCCCGTGGCTATTATGACACGTTTGGTTCGAATCTAGTTCACAAGCCTGGCTGATTCGGTCCCCGCCAAATAAGGCCATCGAGACCACTATAACGGGACGGAAACAATGGCACCAAGCCGTCAGCTGGACGGTGGCAGGCGTAAGATTACCCGACCCCACGGAATGGGGGCTGGGGGCTGGAGGGGGGGGGCATATTAGGGCTGGGGGTGCAGCACAATCAGAACCGAACCTGCTTACACGTTTTCAGGCCTCCGGAAATCACACAGAGACCGAGGGCTTTTTGCATCGTAAGAACTAGGTCGGATAGGAAGTGATAGCAGTTCTGGGTAAATAGTGCGTGTTGGTCTACAAAGCAATCGTTTTTTGCTAATCTTTTTGAAATTATAGCCACTTTAAGTCAATGCCTGATTTTTCATTGGTTGCTATGGAAATGTCAAGCCAGACTTTTTCAACTTTTTTTTTTTTTAAATATTAACCAGAAAACGCCGATATTAACGCAAGAAATAAAATCAATCACTTGTTTGCCTGTTATCCGAACCCAAATAAATAATGGCGGATATCAAGCTCCTGTTCGGTGGTTCTTAAATTGTTTCTGACCACCGCTACCTTGGAACAATAAACTTATCTCTAGCCCCCCCCCCCCTCACTCCAACCCCAATTTAGTTTCTTTTTTTGTCTTTTCCCCGATCTTGGCACCATTCTCTGAATAGTCGTTTGCGCCACCCGCCACGTCAAGGAATTGTGATATTTATTACGTTCCCCCCTCACTCCACCCCCAATTTAGTTTCTTTTTTTGTCTTTTCCCCGATCTTGGCACCATTCTCTGAATAGTCGTTTGCGCCACCCGCCACGTCAAGGAATTGTGATATTTATTACGTTATCGAATACAAAAACCAAGCCTTTTATTTGATGTAGTTCTATAATAAAACGGATTTACTTGATACGATCGTGCAGAGATTTGTTATACTTATTGGGCAAGAGGTACGGATAACATCGTCGCCATTAAATTAATCTTTGCGGAGTGATTCACTCGAATTCATTCTTAAATCCCCAAGTTCAGAATGACGGAGTGCATGTGCTTGTGATAGGAGCGAAGTGGGGGAATTCTACACTGACACCGCGTTCCACCAAATAAAACGCTGGAAATGAAACAAAGTAGCTCCGTGGCCATTCTCCAGGGCGCAGGCCGCGGGCGATAGGACATCGCCCTTCATAACGTTACATTTTCGGTCCTATCCCTTAACATCTGGCTACCGTCCAACATCATTTTAAGCCTGAAGCCTCCACCACGACAATGTCACCTGTTTCGAGATGTGGATTGATCCACAAAATCTGGACTTTCCAATCCGTATAACGCATGAAGATCCTCATGACGTTCAGGCACAATTATCCTCTTTGTATAGTGTGTCCAGGTGACACAATTATCATCTTTGTATAGTGTGTCCAGGTGACACAATTATCATCTTTGTATAGTGTGTCCAGGTGACACAGTTATCATCTTTGTATAGTGTGTCCATGTGACACAATTATCATCTTTGTATAGTGTGTCCATGTGACACAATTGTCATCTTTGTATAGTGTGTCCAGGTGACAAGGTTATCGTCTTTGTATAGTGTGTCCATGTGACACAATTGTCATCTTTGTATAGTGTGTCCATGTGACACAATTATCATCTTTGTATAGTGTGTCCAGGTGACACAGTTACCATCTTTGTATAGTGTGTCCAGGTGACACAGTTATCATCTTTGTATAGTGTGTCCATGTGACACAATTGTCATCTTTGTATAGTGTGTCCATGTGACACAATTATCATCTTTGTATAGTGTGTCCAGGTGACACAGTTATCATCTTTGTATAGTGTGTCCATGTGACACAATTGTCGTCTTTGTATAGTGTGTCCATGTGACACAATTGTCATCTTTGTAGAGTGTGTCCATGTGACACAATTATCATCTTTGTATAGTGTGTCCATGTGACACAATTATCATCTTTGTATAGTGTGTCCAGGTGACACAGTTATCATCTTTGTATAGTGTGTCCAGGTGACACAGTTATCATCTTTGTATAGTGTGTCCATGTGACACAATTATCATCTTTGCATAGTGTGTCCAGGTGACACAGTTATCATCTTTGTATAGTGTGTCCAGGTGACACAGTTATTATCTTTGTATAGTGTGTCCATGTGACACAATTATCATCTTTGTATAGTGTGTCCATGTGACACAATTGTCATATTTGTATAGTGTGTCCATGTGACACAATTATCATCTTTGTATAGTGTGTCCATGTGACACAATTATCATCTTTGTATAGTGTGTCCAGGTGAAACAGTTATCATCTTTGTATAGTGTGTCCATGTGACACAATTGTCATCTTTGTATAGTGTGTCCAGGTGTTGACGAAGCGTGTCGTACGTCATCTTGTAACCCACATTTTTTTTTCTCCTTGGTCAGACAGTCCGAACATTAAAAGAACTCGCGACTGACAACATTGCAATCGAACGGATTTTAAATTTAAAAAGAATTAAAACCAACTAAGAACAGACGATAAAATTCAAACTAAAACTCCCACAAACAATGCGGCTGTAATTTTTTATCAGTTTAGATATCTGGTGTTCATTATAGACTTAATCAAGCCAAATTGGCTTTTTAAATAATTTTCCTGACACGATAGCTTTATTTCAGTTCCACCTTTGAACAATGAAGTATGTTTCTGAAAGGACTATTGATTTGACCAGTATGTATAACTGTAAGATGTATTCAATGTTTCCGTCACTGTATTTGATAGATTCAAAAATTCTTTAATACAGATGAATATCCCAATTCTTCTTCAAAATATGTTCTTCTAAAAATGTTACAAACGAAAATCAAATTTGTATTTTATCATTTTAAAAATACATGTGTAAGCCCAGTTGTCACTTCAGTCAGGGGCAGCAATAACTGTACAAGCCCCATTATCACATCAGTCAGGGACAGCGATAGCTGTATTAGCCCCATTATTCCATCAGTCAGGGGCAGCAATAACTGTACAAGCCCCATTATCACATCAGTCAGGGACAGCGATAGCTGTCAAGCCCCATTATCACATCAGTCAGAGGCAGCCATAGCTGTACAAACCCCATCATCACATCAGTCTGGGGCAGCGATAGCTGTACAAGCCCCATCATCACACCAGTCAAGGAACAGCGATAGTTGTACAAGCCCCATCATCACATCAGTCAGGGGCAGCCATAGCTGTACAAGCCCCATCATCACATCAGTCAGGGACAGCGATAGCTGTACAAGCCCCATCATCACATCAGTCAGGGACAGCGATAGCTGTACAAGCCCCATTATCACATCAGTCAGGGACAGCGATAGCTGTACAAGCCCCATTATCACATCAGTCAGGG
>CAXITT010000639.1:190180-200953 GCA_964033795.1 Lymnaea stagnalis | reverse complement strand
ATCACATCAGTCAGGGGTAGCGATAGCTGTACAAGCCCCATTATCACATCAGTCGGGGGGAGCGATCGCTGTACAAGCCCCATCATCACCTCAGTCGGGGGAGCGATAGCTGTACAAGCCCCATCATCACATCAGTCGGGGGAGCGATAGCTGTACAAGCCCCATCATCACATCAGTCAGGGGAGCGATAGCTGTACAAGCCCCATTATCACATCAGTCAGGGGCAGCCATAGCTGTACAAGCCTCATCATCACATCAGTCAGGGACAGCGATAGCTGTACAAGCCCCATTATCACATCAGTCAGGGACAGCGATAGCTGTACAAGCCTCATCATCACATCAGTCAGGGACAGCGATAGCTGTACAAGCCCCATTATCACATCAGTCAGGGGAGCGATAGCTGTACAAGCCCCATCATCACATCAGTCAGGGGAGCGATAGCTGTACAAGCCCCATCATCACATCAGTCAGGGGCAGCCATAGCTGTACAAGCCTCATCATCACATCAGTCAGGGACAGCGATAGCTGTACAAGCCTCATCATCACATCAGTCAGGGGAGCGATAGCTGTACAAGCCCCATCATCACATCAGTCAGGGGAGCGATAGCTGTACAAGCCCCATCATCACATCAGTCAGGGGAGCGATAGCTGTACAAGCCTCATTATCACATCAGTCAGGGGGAGCGATAGCTGTACAAGCCCCATTATCACATCAGTCAGGGACAGCGATAGCTGTACAAGCCCCATTATCACATCAGTCAGGGGAGCGATAGCTGTACAAGCCTCATTATCACATCAGTCAGGGGGAGCGATAGCTGTACAAGCCCCATCATCACATCAGTCAGGGACAGCGATAGCTGTACAAGCCCCATTATCACATCAGTCAGGGGGAGCGATAGCTGTACACGCCCCATTATCACATCAGTCAGGGGCAGCGATAGCTGTACAATCCCCATTATCACATCAGTCAGGGGCAGCCATAGCTGTACAAGTCCAATTATCACATCAGTCAGGGGCAGCCATAGCTGTACAAGCCCCATTATCACATCAGTGACAGGCGAAACTAACCACACAATCCTAACCAATGCACCGATCAAACTTCGCCTGATGCCGCTGGGGTTCTTAACCCCTTTTCAGCGCCGCGCCCTCTCTTGAGTTCAAATCAATTACCCTCTTCCCACATCGCGATTCAAACCAATATTTCCAGCACCCGTCACACGATGTAAAATGCTGATAGAAATTTCAAATAAGCCTAGTTGCATGGCTCTCCCCGCACCCACTGACAGTGCCTCACGAACTCCTATTTAAGAACCCCTGATCCAATCCGACATGTAAGAACGGGACCGAACACCACGCGATGGGCTGCGCTTGCTTCAAATAACTTCCTGTTTCAGATGAAATCGTGTGCACGCCTGATCCAGTATTTCGAATTACTCACAGGTTACCACGGTTACTGCTTTGTGTACTGCCATCAACATCACACTTTGTGCTCTTGTCTCTAAATGGACTCTAGAAAACATTGTTGTTTTTTGTGTGTTTTTTTTTTAATTCATTGGTTTTTTTTTAAAAATCACTCCAGATGCGTGGTGTCATACACGCCACCAAAAAAAAAAAAAAAAAAAAAAAAAAAACAAAAAAAAAAAAAAAAAAAAAAAAAAAAAAAAAAAAAAAAAAAAAAAAAAAAAAAAAAAAAAAAGAAAAAAAACTCCACAAAAAACAAACAAACTGGCATTTGTCCTATACAACAATCCACTTTTCTGTCAGGCCACGAGATATAACTTAGGATTGCGGAAACCATTAATGGTAAAACGGAAAACTAGCCCGATGAAGTCATTGAATTCCAAAATGTCCACATGTATGATCGTGACACCGGCTTAAAGAACAAACGAGTCCGTATGTGGTCAGAAAACCTAATGTAAACACACTTCAAACATGTCCTATGCTTGACTGTACGATTGAACACACACTATTTAAACATTCACGAGTCAGCCACGGCAACCCAGGAGCGTACCACAATAACCAGCCACTGAAATGGTGCTCGAGAGATTTTTCGGTATTGCCCTTATGCCGCGACCACAGTCCCAGAACAACCTTTTGATTGGTTAAATCTTGGACGGACCAAATACGGCGATGGCAATCTAAAAAAAAAAATAAAAAAATATTATTACTAAAGTTACTTTGTGACACTAAGCTTGATTGATTTTTTTTTTGGGGGGGTGGGGGGGGGATAAAACAGCCTGTCATTNAAATACGGCGATGGCAATCTAAAAAAAAAAATAAAAAAATATTATTACTAAAGTTACTTTGTGACACTAAGCTTGATTGATTTTTTTTTTGGGGGGGTGGGGGGGGGATAAAACAGCCTGTCATACGACGGTGGCAGTTGGATGACACGTTCATTTCAACATGCTCTGATTTAGGGATGACATCTGAATGTTATCAAATGAATTTAGCAAGTCCTTTAGGTTTGTCATCGTCTATATTTAGGGGTAAGTACATTGCTATTCAGCTACTCTAATTAGGCCTCCGCAAACCCTTTTAATTAATATATATGTATATATATATAAATAAATAAATCAAAACGAAAATTTATATGGTTGCTTATTGGAACTATAAATAGGCTGGCGTTTACCTATCCCTGTCCTTATCCTACCGTTGCGAGTGCCTTACATATACAACACAACTACACGCTAAGTACTAAAGCACTCGAGTGTTTACGACCAAGATGACCTCACCAACCCAGCGACATTGACAACAGTTGTAGTTATAAGCTGGTAAAAATGTTGCTTCATTTATTCATAAGACGTTTGTTACGGTTGTAACTCTGTTGTGCTGCGTCATCCGGAACGAAGGCTATTTTCAGCCGTCTGCGCATTAACACTTTTGCGCCACGGGCTTCCATAAAGTATTCAACGACATATTTCTTTGTTGACATGATCTCGGAGCAACACGCTGATTAGGTCATGAAATAGTACCGACATTCGTAAATAAACTATCAATAAATGAAATATTGTATTTACATTGTTTGGTCCCTAACATGTGGTCCGCAACACACTGCATCTTAAAAGCGCTTGATTTTCGTTTAATTATATATATGAGAGATGTTATTCCCATATGTAGAAATGTTTATTTTCCATCGTAGAATTTACCCTTTCGTGAATATTATTATTTTTATTATTTTTAACGAAGCACTTGTTATAGCCCGCCAAACAATAGCGGTGCCAATGCGCGAACATCCCATCTACTAAAGTTACTTGACAAAACATGCACTCAAGTTACGCACTTTAAAAGAAATCACAATTCATGCAACAACACCACCGCTCCCCCCACCCCACCTACGCTACCGCACACTTCTTTTCACGCCCCCCCCCTGAACGTTATTTAATATTCTAATGTTCCACCGCCTTGTACGACGCATATTTATTACACTTTATTTGAATTAAAAACTATTTCCTTAAAACAAAAGAAAATAGTACGCACCAAACGCAATTGCGGTAATTTTAAGAATTTCATTTAGCGCAGTTTTCGGGAATTTTGTTTTGCGCGCTGTTGAACTCACCACTACATCATAATATCTTTCATACATACAGATAATTATATGTATTGATAATTGGCAGTAGACGTTAAATAAAAAAAAAAAATTATTATAGCGTGGCGAGTGGGATTTGAGGAGGAAGAAGAAAGGTGTGGAAAAGATGGGGGGGGGGGGTTGGGGCATCACTTCTTTCGGGTCCGTACTGTCTTTAAGAGCCTTTCGTCACGCTAAACCCCGTCCCACCTTTGAAGCTGAAACGTGGGGAGTTGGGGGAGAAGAAGGAGAGGTGGGAAATGATGGGGGGGGGGGTTGAGGCATCACTTCTTTCGGGTCCGTACTGTCTTTAAGAGCCTTTCGTCACGCTAAACCCCGTCCCACATTTGAAGCTGAAACGTGTCGCAGGTGATCTGACCTTGTTTAAATGATCACATCGATATCTAAACCATTCCCCACAATAGTACCTGTACCTTAGACCAGAAACTGTTGATCAACGAAGTTAGTCCTGGACCGATCGAACTAGAATTACGTATCGAACTAAAATGACTGAGCCTGAAATCAAACATTGCTATTAGGACTAATATTGCAGAGTGGATGGAAGAAAAACGTTTAGAAGCCGATTTTAAAAAAATCAGACACATGCACTTTGTTTTTATTTTCCTTTTCAAATGAAGATCTTCGGGTTTTCGCGGTTATCGTTATCTTCCGGTGTTTCGAAGGTCTTGAAAAATCTGACATAATTAACTGGGACATCATCATGAACGGGTTTCAGTGAAAATAGTATCGTCCCCACACCAACCTAAAATTTGAGCTATAAAAATAATAATAAATGCCCGCTCTTACTGAGAGTGCGCATCCTTTTACAAAACAATATGCGACACGTGAAAACGAGCCACGTAAGTGTCTCCCAGTGGCCGTGAAGAATGATCCAATGGCATGTCTAATAGAAATAACGCATCTGCTCTTGGAATGGCCAGATTTAAATCAACGTAAAAACGTTTAACCGGCGTGGTTCAAGACGTAGCAGAAAGCAGATCAAGTCAATACGTTCCATCGTGCGAATTTTTTTATAATTAATTCTTAATCTCAATAAAAACTGGTATATTTTACAATCACATCCACTTGTCATCACATCTACATGCTATCACATCTCATTGCTATCACGTCTATTGCCACCACATCACTTTATTAACATGTCAAGTTATCAAAACATTTCAAGACTCGTATGTCATTAATATAGACAGGACTGTCTCAATAACGTATGTTTCAAATCTATTAACAATTCCCTTCGTCTTGCCTGCAGAGTACTACATATAGGCACATTTTTACAACAACTGATAAACTAACGGTAAATGACCGGCAGCTGACTTCCACACAATTATGTTGTTTTGAGTTACTTTTTTTAAAAACAGTATATATATATAAGTGGAATCATTCACCACCTGAGCATTTCGTATCCAACACAAACTACAACTGTGATTGTGAAATGCCGAACCACATCACATATAAATGGTCCTACCACGCTTGCCTGGTGGGGGCCTGTAGTCCCACAACACGAAACATGAGACGAATTATAAATAATCCTGGGACCGACAATCCCGTATACGCGAAGTAGGTCGCGACAAAATGTTTTATTCTGATATTTGTAATTATCGGGCCCTCTGTAGGTCGAACAAAGGTGTGCGGGAAATCAAAGTCTGGCCCCACGGGGAGCTGAAAGAGAGGCTCGCGACTGTAGCGTTACCGACCCAGAAAATGTCAACACTGGCATCGACCTTCTTGTGGTGCTGAATCAAACCAAGTAGACGCGGCGCTGCATCTTACCTTCCAGGCAGGAGCTGAAGACGTTAGCCCCTATGCGAATGTTAAACTATTAAGTTTTGATACCTACGCTTTTAAGGCCGGTCTTATCAGATGAATTTAGTTTTATGTGAGAGATGAACAGAAAATAGTAGATTTGACGTTTACATTTATACACACAGTAATACCAGTATTATCTCCCCCCCCCCTTCCCCCTACAGGAAATCGATGCCAGATAACACACCTACAGTAGATTCCAGGAAGCGCACCAACAGTAAATGTCAGGAAACGACCCTACAGTAGATTCCAGGACACGCCCCTACAGTAGACGCCAGGATACGCTCCTACAGTAAATGCCAGGACATGCTCCTACAGTTGATGCCAGGACACGCCCCTACAGTAGACGCCAGGATACGCCAGGATACGCCTCTACAGTAGATGCCAGGACACGCCTCTACAGTAGATGCCAGGGCATGCTCCTACAGCTAATGCCAGGACACTTCCTTACAGTAAATGCCAGCAGATGCCCCTGCAATCGATGCTGCGAGACGAACCCATAAGGACAATAAATACAATTTGACCCTATTGACTAGTCAAACTCAAACTCACCAAAAAAGCTTTATTCATTTAGATCAACATTCTCAACCTTTGGGTCGCGACCCCTTTGGGGGTCGAACGACCCTTTCATAGGGGTGCCCTAAGACCATCGGAAAACACATATACTATACAGTTATGAAGTATCAACGAAAATAAGTTTATAGTTGGCGTCACCACAACATGAGGCACTGTATTAGAGGGTCGCAGCATTAGAAAGGTTGAGAACCACTGATTTAGATTGAGTTATAATTACTGCCGTGTAAAAAAAAAATGCTGTTTTATCACTGTTCTGTTTCAAGCTGTTTGCAAGAATAATTACTAGGTCCTTAGATTGATTGCTGGCCTTTTCACCCGATCACGAGCCCAATTAATACAATTTTGTGGGGGTATACATTATAACAGCGCTCCTAAACGTTGTTTAAGTTTGGCGGACCGGTGGACAAGTTTCGACATTGCACCAGAGACCGGTGCAGGTTTCATTCAATAAATTTTTGTTTTTAATTTATATATATATATATTTTTTTTTAATTGTGCTGACCGGCAATGTTAGGCTCGCGGACCAGCAACCGCGGACCACCAGTCATGGGACCGCTGAATTTATAGAACATGCAGGAAAGTCTCGGTGGGGTGACCCCCCACCACGCAGTTAAACTGACACGCACAGCATTATGGCGATACCACTCGTTGAACCGACATAAATACAGGTGTCTGCAAGCAAGCGATGCACCGTGTACGCCCTGGCCTACAAACACATATACAAACACATACATCAGCGAGAAAACAAGCCGCACAATGGTAGGTCTGTGTCTTCTTGAGTCTATTATAACACGTCCATATTCCGGTGCACGATTTGATTAGCGGGCTATCAATTATACACCATATCGATCTGCGGGGCGCTGACGTGGCGCGGAGTAAATTCTACAGTCAGAGAACGGCCCCTACCTCATCAACGTGACGTCACGTCTTGATGGCCTCTAATTATGGCTTTGGTGTGAATGAATTATGACCGGATTCGAGGTAAAAGACCCGTGTGTGTAACGATTGGATAGTGTAGAAAGGGGAAGCTTACAAAGTTGTGATATAACATCATTGATTTAAAAATAAAAAAAATTAAAACAACTTCCAATATGAATGCAGGGAGAGATGCTCTATTTTTCCACCTCAGTTAAAAAAAAACTTTGGAGAGGGAACTTTTTTTTTTAGTTGGGGGGGGGCAGAATAGAGATGAAATTTCTAAGACAAAAATATAAGTCAACAATCGTAACACACGGTCTCCTGTACCCTCGAACACCAACAGATCATTGTAAAAATCTTACTGATGTTACATAATGCCGCACCCTCTGACGAAAAAAAGATCATGATCGTACAATCGCACTGTGATGGACAGAGACAGCATTCTGATCAATTAACGTGTTGACCAAAAGTGTGCGATAGTCTGTCGTTACACAACCAATGCAGCAAAAAGGGGGGGGGGGGTGGCGGAGCGCATGTCTGTGTTGCTATCCTACATAGCGTGAGTGTTGCAATGTTGACAAAACATTTAACGCTTAATCGCCAGAGGCAGATCCATGGCTTGAGAGTACGAAGAATCAAGAGGCAGATCCATGGCTTGAGAGTACGAAGAATCAAGAGGCAGGTCCATGGCTTGAGAGTACGAAGAATCAAGAGGCAGATCCATGGCTTGAGAGTACGAAGAATCAAGAGGCAGATCCATGGCTTGAGAGTACGAAGAATCAAGAGGCAGATCCATGGCTTGAGAGTACGAAGAATCAAGAGGCAGATCCATGGCTTGAGAGTACGAAGAATCAAGAGGCAGATCCATGGCTTGAGAGTACGAAGAATCAAGAGGCAGATCCATGGCTTGAGAGTACGAAGAATCAAGAGGCAGATCCATGGCTTGAGAGTACGAAGAATCAAGAGGCAGATCCATGGCTTGAGAGTACGAAGAATCAAGAGGCAGATCCATGGCTTGAGAGTACGAAGAATCAAGAGGCAGATCCATGGCTTGAGAGTACGAAGAATCAAGAGGCAGATCCATGGCTTGAGAGTACGAAGAATCAAGAGGCAGATCCATGGCTTGAGAGTACGAAGAATCAAGAGGCAGATCCATGGCTTGAGAGTACGAAGAATCAAGAGGCAGATCCATGGCTTGAGAGTACGAAGAATCAAGAGGCAGATCCATGGCTTGAGAGTACGAAGAATCAAGAGGCAGATCCATGGCTTGAGAGTACGAAGAATCAAGAGGCAGATCCATGGCTTGAGAGTACGAAGAATCAAGAGGCAGATCCATGGCTTGAGAGTACGAAGAATCAAGAGGCAGATCCATGGCTTGAGAGTACGAAGAATCAAGAGGCAGATCCATGGCTTGAGAGTACGAAGAATCAAGAGGCAGATCCATGGCTTGAGAGTACGAAGAATCAAGAGGCAGATCCATGGCTTGAGAGTACGAAGAATCAAGAGGCAGATCCATGGCTTGAGAGTACGAAGAATCAAGAGGCAGATCCATGGCTTGAGAGTACGAAGAATCAAGAGGCAGATCCATGGCTTGAGAGTACGAAGAATCAAGAGGCAGATCCATGGCTTGAGAGTACAAAGAATCAAGAGGCAGATCCATGGCTTGAGAGTACGAAGCTACAATTTATAGCGCCCTAGTTACACGAGCTGAAAATGCGCTAAGTTTCCAGTAAACGTGTCGTGTACACCCACCCGTGTCCAGCTATCATACTTTGTGGTGGTCGAGTTGAACCTTCTGTCGTGCGCTAGGTCGCACACAGACCTGATGTTTGAGCTCGTAGAATAATAACAGTCATCTCATTATAGTGAATGCACAGCCATGTGGGTAAAGTTTACACATAGACCCGCGTGTGCGGCATTATAAATGAAATGGCAAAGTTCCTAACCACTCACCCACACGGCACACGGCTACACCCAAATTAAGTTGTTGTTTTTTAACTGCGAATAAACTTACAAAGAAAATGAACCTCACAGACCCCAGACACCTTTCCACGGACCACAGAGCACCTGTAATACAAGCACGAATAGAACAAATAAAATCACTTTACAATAACCATTCGAACAAGAACACTTCACACGGAAGTCAGAGGCGGTGAAAACAGCGGCTACAGGAGTCGAGAAACAGTCAACGGAGCCTTGCCCTTTTACACAGTAACTTTCAATATCCATACCCGTCTAAAGAGATCGAACCGCACAGACAAACCTGAAGGTCGAGAAAGGCTAAATGGGCGCCGAGTTGATTGCATGGAAGGGTTTTCTTGTAGTAGCCCCCCCCCCCTACCCACGGTTCCGTGGCCGTGGGGGGGGGGGGGGGATTACCGTCTGTACCCAGTCTGCGACGGATTGACGGGTAGGTCAGGACGTTAATCTGGAATGATTGGGGGACATGGGGGTGGTGGTTGGGTTGGGGGGGGGGGGGTCAAAAACGTCAGGGGTTGCAAGCTCTCCTAGTCAGTCCAATTGATAAAGTTCTGAATTTCACAACTCAGGAATGAATTCGAGAATGATACTATTTTCCTATACTGCTCCCTTCGTCACAAAACAAGTGCTTCAGATCTCCTAATCATCCATATCTTTAGATTATTATCTCTGAGGAGATAGCGTCGAACTTTGATACAACAAACTGATTGGTTTGGTCAGAATGGACATCATGCATGTCAATCAACCTGCATCGCAGGCCTACAATAGCAGACACTCGGGTTTTAGGACCGGGGGCCAGAGACTCCGGTTTTAGGACCGGGGACCAGAGGATGACCACGTCAGTGGTAAATCGACTGTGCTTACAAAAGGACACCCTTAAAGTCCAGAACTGGAAACTTCAGCAGGCCTGCAACACCTCGCGGCAGATCGCCACCACCTCGCGGCGCCCCCCCCCCTCCCTGGTCGCTTGCGGACAGGAAGAAGAACTGGAGAGAGACCGTTTGAGTATAGCCACTACTCCAATCCCCGAACAATCATCAGTTGATCAGGAGAAAAAAACATGGCCGGGCGTCGTATCAAGCAGTAGCAGTTGAAAACATTCCATTCATGTTCATATCATTGACAGTCATTCAACCAACCGTCTAACAAGGCCTTCATCGGTCCATTTCATTTAAAGAGAACACCACCACAAGACAAAACAAAACAATTAAAACACACGCTATAACTGGACAAATACAGTAAAGAAACTCGGGTATCCTTCAAAGCTCTGTCCTGCTTCATCGTCACAGACATTATGGATGTTTTTAAGGACACCAACTCCACCCCCCCCTGCTTCATCGTCACAGACATTATGGATGTTTTTAAGGACACCAACTCCACCCCCCCCCTGCTTCATCGTCACAGACATTATGGATGTTTTTAAGGACACCAACTCCACCCCCCCCCTGCTTCATCGTCACAGACATTATGGATGTTTTTAAGGACACCAACTCCACCCCCCCCCTGCTTCATCGTCACAGACATTATGGATGTTTTTAAGGACACCAACTCCACCCCCCCCCTGCTTCATCGTCACAGACATTATGGATGTTTTTAAGGACACCAACTCCACCCCCCCCCT
The DNA here is from genome assembly GCA_964033795.1 of Lymnaea stagnalis. NCBI lineage: Eukaryota > Metazoa > Mollusca > Gastropoda > Lymnaeidae > Lymnaea > Lymnaea stagnalis. Next base: position 190,469 of record CAXITT010000639.1, on the reverse strand, counting down.
GCTTCATCGTCACAGACATTATGGATGTTTTTAAGGACACCAACTCCACCCCCCCCCTGCTTCATCGTCACAGACATTATGGATGTTTTTAAGGACACCAACTCCACCCCCCCCCTGCTTCATCGTCACAGACATTATGGATGTTTTTAAGGACACCAACTCCACCCCCCCCCTGCTTCATCGTCACAGACATTATGGATGTTTTTAAGGACACCAACTCCACCCCCCCCCTGCTTCATCGTCACAGACATTATGGATGTTTTTAAGGACACCAACTCCACCCCCCCCC
>CAXITT010000639.1:177916-189703 GCA_964033795.1 Lymnaea stagnalis | reverse complement strand
CCCCCCCCCCAAACACACACACGATACGCCACTGAGCCACTGACATGTCACGGTGATCAAACATTTCACAACAGCTGTTCCAGTACGGGGTGGAATCAGACCCCCTGTCGTGAACTAAGAAAGGGCATGATTGTGCGGTTTTGTGGGTGTGTGTAGGGGGGGGGGGGAGTAAGGTAGGTCAGTGTCGTCTGACTGCGGGGTGCGGTGCTGTCATAGAGATGATACAAACACCACTGTGGTGAAACTGTGTCAGTTTATGAAATATTCATTGAGAGGGACTTCGCCACAACCAGACCCTTATACCAGCAACATGCATGCAGAGAGAAAGGGAGAAGGAGGGAGGGACGGAGAGAGAAAGGGAGAAGGAGGGAGGGACGGAGAGAGAAAGGGAGAATGGGGGAGGGACGGAGAGAGAAAGGGAGAAGGAGGGAGGGACGGAGAGAGAAAGGGAGAATGAGGGAGGGACGGAGAGAAAAAAAAAGAGACAGAGGGAGAGTTCACTGTTATAAATTAAATTAAAATACTTTTTAAAAAAATTGGGTTGGGGACGTTAATAAGGATGCCACACCCCCCTCTAAATTGTATTATTCGAGGATGTCGGGCATGGGCGCCCGCAGAAAACCTTCTAGGGGGGGGGGGGCAAAAAAATCGATTACCTTTCCAGGGGGAGGGGGGGCAAAAAATTTTTAGTAATGTTTTAATATAGTTTTAATTGACTGTAGCTTATTTGTATGGTGAACGAACGGACAGGACATCAGCTTAGTTACTTTCTCTTTATTTTCTCTTTACTTTAATACATTTTTTTGTCTAAATTTTTTTTATCCAATCAATCCAGGGGGGGGGGGGGGCAAGTGCCCCAACCTGCGGGCGCCCATGATGTCGGGGAATGTACGGGAACGCCTTACTTTCAGTTTCAAAGTATCTCTCAATTAAAAGGGAATCACGTGGAATTTCAACTTCAACTAACAAGTTCCATCCCCTGTTAAGTCATATAATAGACTATGTACTCCTGCTAGAACAGTTTAGGGAATGGTTCAACATTAGTCAGAGGAGGATCTCCAGATTGAATATGGGAAACAAATTAAGTTGTCCAACTTTTTAAAGGATAGGGTTCCAGATTTTATAAGGGGGGGGGGGTGTAAAGATATCGGGGACGGGCAGAGATGTGGTGATTAATGAAGTGTAATATAAGTTGATTAAAAATGTGAAGTGTTTCCGTAGCTGTTTAGTGAGCCACCCTGCTATGGAAATGGTGTACCAAAACTCTACTGCTATTGGCATACAGAACGTGCTAATCGTATTGAGTGATAACCCCCCTCCCTCCCCCCCAGCTCCACCATTTCAAGCTTTGTTGGGGGGGGGGGGGGGACACTTTATAGGGGAAGTCATTAATAAATGTGATAACCCCCCTCCCCCCCCCCCAGCTCCACCATTTCAAGCTTTGTTGGGGGGGGGGGGGGAGACACTATATATGGGAAGTCATTAATAAATGCACTTTGATATGTTAGCGCCGAAGACCGTCCGCAAAAGTTCACGTTTCTTCTGTTAACTGGTTCAAAAGGTTCCCGAATGTGTCTTAATTGGGGCGTTACGCTGCACTTTATACGTGCACTCTGTCGGGATCTCTTTAACGCACTACAAATTACCCCTTAAGGTCACTACCCACCTCTGACATCCAGTTGGCGCGCTTACCAATCACAGATACGGTCGCGCGGGACTATGGAAATATGACAGCGATGGTAAGCAAGGTTGCGTGAAGGTTCGACGCCGTTCAAAGAAAAGCTTCAGATGAAAACCCCCACAATAAGAGCGAGCCGCCATGAGGGGCCCGTGTCGACCCTGTGGCCGAATCTTGAGCCTTCATCAACCCCGCAGCGTATTCAACTGGACTATAGGTCCAAAGCTGAGTTCAGGGCGCAATTCGTCATCAGAAGTTTTGAGAGACTCGTTGAAAATGTTCATTTACCACCGTGCAGGTGAAGTCGTCATTTGCCACCGTGCAGGTGAAGTCGTCATTTGCCACCGTGCAGGTTAAGTCGTCATTTGCCACCGTGCAGGTGAAGTCGTTAAAGCTCGCTTTCTATAGTAATCAACCGCTGATAATAGTCGGACAGTACTTCTAGGTCGTTTCTAGGCGCTTAACTGTGTTTTTCCGACCAAGGTGAGAACTAAAAAATGCCGCACCCCTCCCCCCTTTTACTACTGTCAATATCCCCCCCCCCCAAACCACATTACTTTTTTTTCTTTTTGTCATGCAGGATAGAAGAAGTAATGCATTAGATATTTTTTAAAAAACTGGTATGCAGCATTAAACTATAATTTTATTTTAAAAATTTTCCATAAATTTCATTTTTTTTCCCTCTCCTAATTTCAAATTAAAAAGTGTTCCGCTATTTTGTCGTTTTAGACAGCCGCCTAGTCTTTGCCTACTGACTGCCCCATAGTCTTTGCCTACTGACTGCCGCCTAGTCTTTTCCGACTGATAAAAAAAGGCCCCAGACAGCAGGATTAATTTATTTCAAATCTGCTACCGGCTAACTGGCCAGCGAGTTGATGAAGAAAGAATGCGTTGCGTGGATTATTTCCATCATGCAGGTCGTGCCCCCTTCACTCTATTCAATGTAATAGTTATTTTTAGATTCGGCTTTGAGTCAGGGCACGTGATTATCGTGTCCGCACCAGGAACTCGTCGACCGGGATTAGCGCTTATCAATAAGTCCCCAGTCACCTCGTCTGATAAAGAGAATTGTCCGTCTTGAAGACACACGGCAATACTCGCAGGTCGTGCTTTAATGCCGTTTTATATTAAATTTTCACCACCACCACCACCCCCACACCCCCCCCCAACAGATGGTCAGTTAATGGCGCCATGTGGGTCTGGGGGATCGTAACGCCGTGTAGAAGTTCAGAACACCGTGCGAAAACCTGGAGCAGAAGGTCACACCAAAACAATGCCAAAGATCCAGGAAGGTGAACTTAAGTTACCTCATTAACTCATTCCCATCATATTTTTTTTTTAAACTCATCAAAATAAAACTTGAGGGCACGAGTTGTTATTACCGTGATCGTCTCAACGCAGGAGCTGGTCCATTTTTTTCAATCCTATCAAATGCCCTCAGTTTCTAACGTCACCCATATCTTCCAGTTTCTAATATCACCTAGATCTTCCATTTTCTAATTTCACATAGATCTTCCAGTTTCTAATATCACCTAGATCTTCCATTTTCTAATATCACCTAGATCTTCCATTTTCTAATATCACCCAGATCTTCCATTTTCTAATATCACCCAGATCTTCCATTTTTCTAATATCACCTAGATCTTCCATTTTCTAATATCACATAGATCTTCCAGTTTCTAATTTCACATAGATCTTCCAGTTTCTAATATCACCTAGATCTTCCATTTTCGAATATCACCTAGATCTTCCATTTTCTAATATCACCCAGATCTTCCATTTTTCTAATATCACCTAGATCTTCCATTTTCTAATATCACATAGATCTTCCAGTTTCTAATTTCACATAGATCTTCCAGTTTCTAATATCACCTAGATCTTCCATTTTCGAATATCACCTAGATCTTCCGGTTTCTAATATTACCAATATCGCACAAGTAAACAGTGAGCTTAATTTGGCGTCTTCGCCAAAAGTGGCGCTTGATTTTTAAAAAACACACATCGGATTGAGAGAATGGCGCCCTTCTCAGAGCAATCTTTGACCCAACAGCTTGCAGTGGTGCCTTGCTCTTAGATACGCGGCGTTTAAAATGGAATGGCTGACACCGAATTGACTTCTTTTTTTTTTTTTTCCCAAAGAAATATAAAAACAGAAATAACTCTTTTTTTCATAAACCTATAGCTAGAAATGTATCCACATCTCACAAATCACTTCCAACTCGTTTAGGCCTTTTCACATATTACGGTTATATTATTTTAAATACCATACTTTCCCCATCGCTCCTTTTGTTACTGATTAATTTTGTGGACAGGCAACATCCATAATCTTGAGACTTTATCCGAATACAATTCAGCGTTGATATTTTAGACCCCCCCCCCACCCCAACAGTACCCCGTCTTTTTTTCCGACCACTTTCCCTTCAAATGGTCTGGTTACTTCACAGGGTGTGTGACCTTGTTGTTAACTCCAATCACATGGCGTACTATAGGCTTAGATCGGGGACGTGAAGGAAATGCAAGGGCAAACAAACAAGAAATTACACCATTTGTTGCCCAAACACTACTGAATCGATCGGAGTGATACAAGAAGCGAATACTGTTAGCGATAACCCGAATCCACGGCTGAACATTATATTAGGCCCTAGCTAAAGAACGCTCCACGCGACGTCATTTCGCTGGCTGTTCAGTCTCCAGATCTTGATATGATGACTTTCTTGGGTCGCTGAACATCTCCATCTGCTGGCGCGGGAACTGAATCGGGTGATTGATTCATTTTAACGTCGTCGAAGTTTGTATAATGTAGGGTATTGTCCTGCAACTTGTTTGTATAATGTAGTGTATTGTCCTGCAACTTGTTTGTATAATGTAGTGTATTGTCCTGCAACATGTTTGTATAATGTAGTGTATTGTCATGCAACTTGTTTGTATAATGTAGTGTATTGTCCTACAACTTGTTTGTATAATGTAGTGTATTGCCCTACAACTTGTTTGTATAATGTAGTGCATTGTCCTACAACTTGTTTTTATAATATAGTGTATGGCCCTACAACCTGTTTGTGTAATGTAGTGTATTGCCCTACAACTTTTTGTATTATTTATTGTATTGTCTTACAATTTATTTTTATAATGCATGTAGTGTATTGTCCTACAACATGTTTGTATAATGTAGTGTATCGCCCTAGAACTTGTTTGCAAAATGTAATGTATTGTACTAAAATTTGTAATAGTAGAGTTTATCTCGAAAGCCTTGAATTTTTGTATTAATTTGTAAAGCATTAAAGTACCAGTGAGCTAAAAGTGTCTAAGAAGCCTTCTACAGGGGTCGCGGTTGGATATTATGAAAATGTATTGCTGTTCCCAACAAATGGTATCTCCTGCAAAAACTGTTAATTCTCTAAACCCACAGAGAATTATGAGTTTTGATTTTTGAGAGATTGCAGAGTACCCCCCTCCTCCCCCCACCCACGGTTAAAGATTCTCGTCTAACACTGACCTTTGAATTTCAACCAACGCGTCGGGAAGTGAATTTGTAACTCCTCTGCTTAGACGGTGAATATCCTATTTCCAATTGCTTTATCATTAGGGACGATCAGGGGCAAATACTGAAGGAAGGTCTCCATTCATTTTTTTTTAAAATAACGTAATCACCATAAGGATAATTTTTGTGATCCCGCTTCACCTTTTCCATGACAAATTGTCAATAGAGGTACATGCAACTCCACCCCCCCCCCATACCTCCTCCACCACAACTAAACTTTAGTAAGGAAGAAAGAGAATAGTCTCATTCGATACAGACGGTAATCTATTCAACCTCAAGAGGCTCATGCCAAAACGAAGGTCCTGACAGACAAAATCAGGGATCTCCTGTATACAGACGACTGTGCCTTGAACGTTGTAGCGGAAGTGGACATGCAACGCAGCGTCACAAACTTGTCCGCGAACTTCGGGCTCGCGATGAACATAAAAAAGACCAAGGTCCTTTACCAGCCAGATCTTTGGACACCTCATGGTGAGCCCAACATCCAAGTATATGGCGAAAGTCTTCAGGTGGTGAATAGCTTTTCTTACCTGGGCAGCACACTGTCCCAAAGCGTAACCATCGATGACGAGGTTAACCTCCGTATTGCGAGAGCCAATGCAACCTCTAGCAAACTGTCTAAGAACGTATCGACCAGGAGAGGTGTCAGCACTCAAACTAAACCGAAATTATGTCACGCGGCTGTCCCCCCTACGTTTCTCTATGCCTGTGAAACGTGGACGGTATACCAACGCCATGCAAGAATGCTGAACCGCTTTCATACAACAAGACTCAGAAAAACCCTCAACATTAAACAGCAGGACAAGGGGCCCAGACACTGAGGTGTTCACACAGGCTGGTCTCCCCCGGCTTCTTTACCATCTTATAGTGCAGTCCCAGCTTCGCTTGGGCGGGACAGGTTGTGAGAATCTCAGACGACCGTCTGCCCAAAGCAATATTCCATGGTGTGCTCGAACATGGAAGGCGGTCTGCTGAGGGGGAAGAAGAAGCGTATTAAAGACAACCTAAAAGTCTCACCGAAAGCGTTCGACATAAACCCACACAAGTGGGGGGGGGGAAGCAAAGGATCGAACATCATGGCGTTCCTCTTTACAAAGGGGCTCTATGCAACATTGATCAATATTCCATGGTGTGCTCGAACATGGAAGGCGGTCTGCTGAGGGGGAAGAAGAAGCGTATTAAAGACAACCTAAAAGTCTCACCGAAAGCGTTCGACATAAACCCACACAAGTGGGGGGGGGGGAAGCAAAGGATCGAACATCATGGCGTTCCTCTTTACAAAGGGGCTCTATGCAACATTGAAGTTAGAAGAACATCAGATCAGTTCGGCTAAGATTAAAATAGTTACATCTTGGTCATGCATGGCTTCTGAAAGAAAGAATCAATTAGCTGAGACTTGTCGCCTTCAAATGTTCCAACTCTGTTGACGTTATAGTTTGATTTCTACTCTTCTCACTAAAGCTAATCGCAATTGTTGACTTAAAATTTTAAAATAGTTTCTCTATTTATCATTGTTGAAAATCAGCTTGATTTCCTAGTGTTTCACAGAGGTCTAGGTTAGGCAGGGCTGGGCTAGGCATAGGCTAAAGAAAAAGGGCTGACCGGTTGTCAGCAGTACTCCTTATGGCCCACTTTTCTCACCCCAGGTTGTTAGACGTCCTATAGCTCAGGCAGACGATGTCAAACACACTCGTAACTACCGAATCTCTTGACATTTCATCAAATTTCCGTTTTGTGATAACTACAAAATATCTGTATGCTCTTTTCCCTCCACTGAATGCTGTACTCACATTCCCCCATTAGTTCATAGCACGTGGTTTATTTGTTCCCATAGCCAATCTCTCTTTCATCAAATCCGATAATTCCCCCAACCCCCTCCAGCCCCATAAACCGTGAGTGCCACTTGACCCTCCCATTAACCCCCCGTGTTAACACTAAAGGGTTCGACCCCCCGTGGAGTGTGAGTGGGTCAGAATGGGACAGAAATGTAACGATAAATAAAAAGCCGCGATATTTGTACTATTGATCAGTTCATTGGCTGCGGCCCTTACAGTCCGTGGATATCGGTTCGGTTGGGAGGGGGGGGGGAGGAGAGAGGGAGAGAGGGGNTTAAAAAAGCAAATATAAAACATTATGTAAAAAATAATTGTAAAAAATAGAATAAAGAAAAGAAAGAAACATTGGCAACTTTTGACAAGCCAAATGCACCTCACAGCAAAGTTTTAATTATAGACTCAGTGAGTCAGACATTATTCATGCACTTTCAAACTGCCCCCCCCCCCCATTATTGTACTCCCCTTTTATTGCACTGCCCCCTATTAACATATATTTCAATGTTCCCTAACAATGCAAAGTCCCATATTAACATACATTGAACTGTCCATTGTTACTCCAAAGTCCCTTATTAACATATATTCCACTGTCCCTTATTTTAATACAAAGTCCCCTATTATAGCATAGATTCCACTTTCCCCTATTACTGCACGGTCCAGTATAACGAACACAAACAGCGTTGGTTGATAGCTTCTAGCTCAACCACCACATAGAGGCAGCACCACCAGTACCATCACTTAACACAATTACATCAACGTTTTCAACAAGAACCAAGTTCTTAGCCGGCCGGTCATTTCCAAGAAATGCCACGGCTCCCCGGTTTCCCCCCCCCCCCCCCATGCCTCACCCCCCAGTTGCTCCAGTAACCTTACTCTCAACTGTTCAGCATCAATAGTCAACGACGACCGTCTTTCAATGTCTACTTCAGTCAATCGATCGTCATTCGTTCACAATCTGTCGATATTTGATTCAGAGGCGCGTACACACGTTACGACAATAGGGTTTGTCATATCTAAGACCGGAAAACGTCAGATTGAGATCGCATTACGTTATGCTACTATTTTTAGACAATGTTTTCGTACAACACAGCTTCTAACGATGCATTCCCGCAGATGTGTAGCTGTAACAATTTGTAAAAATCGTTCGTAAAATTAAGCTGTACACACGTTTTCATCTAGGTTAGGACCCACTATGCCGACTCACATTAACGTAGAAGTGCCCAACAGCTGTTAAGAGATTGGCCAAACGGAATACCAGGATGTTTTATTGAAATGTTAATGAGATTGGCCAGACTGCACGCCCGGATGTTCTATTAATAGACGTCCGCCGTTAACTGACAAACCCAATGAACATTTGTCCAATTGGCCATGCGTCAAGCATTGCCCCAAGCTGTGTGAAACTAACGGGTGCAGGTATCATACATCAATATTATCTTGGTAAGTTTTCTTACGAGGCTTTAAGACTTTCTTGAGATCTCGTCTATAGAAAATAAAGTCCTCGAGTAGAAATTCCCCTCACAGGACTAAGACCACTCTCAACCTTATAAGTTCCATCTCAACCAAATAAACGTGCGCAGGTATCATATAAAATTATTCTATTGATACGCTTTCTTTGAAGCAGCTTTAAGACTCTCTTGAGATCTCGTCTATAGAAAATAAAATCCTGGTGTATTAATTCCCCTCACAAGACTAAGCACTTCCTCAACCTTGACATTCAAGAAGTTTACCAACTGGATGACCGGAATCTTTTGTTGTGCTTATTCTGTCAATTTTCTTTTTGTTTGTTTTGCGCACGCCCGTATTTCATTAACCCAACCAGTGTTTTGAAATACCTTGCACAACCAGGTATTCAGGGGTCGTGGATTCAGGGCCCGTGGATCCAGGGCTCGTGAATTCGGAAGTCGAGAGGCGTGGATTCCCAGTCGGACCAGATGGGTCAGAGACGGAAAGACAATTTTTATATCCCTTATTCAGAGCCTCTACCTAGTTTTAATATGCTGTTACTTAATTCCAATATACTGTAATGACATACGTGTCTGCTAACAAAATATTTCCTGATTTGATTATTTGGGTTATTTGTGTCAGACGTCACGGATATCGTGCGGTCTTGACGTCATTGTGTAGAGTCCGGGGGCACAGAGTGCGGTCTTGACGTCATTGTGCAGAGTCCGGGGCAAAGATCCATCGTAAGACTCTTCTGTCATTTCTTGATACTGTAGCTCATTTCATTACACACGTTTTGCCTATTTGGGGGTTGGGGGAGCCAGTCATCGATGATATCCTCGAGAAGTTCCAAAAAATGTCAATTTCGTTAACATTTAAAGATTTTTTTGAAACTTCTTATTGCTAAGTATTGGCAAAGGGTTTGCTCTTAAAATTATCTCTAATGTTTAAAAAAATAAATAAAGATTTTATCAAAAGACGGCATCAGAATTTTCGAACGCTTCATTCAATCTTGTTGTCAGAAGGAAAATTAAGATCAATAATCAATCAAAATCAAACGAACAGAAGATCAATACCCCCGTCGTTAACACATCTTTTGACAAAATATTCCTAGAGTTCGATTCACTACCACCCACCTGGTGACCACAAATAATTATCAGATGTACCGATTGAACAATGCCACATTCCAATACCAGATGTGCACGCACTATATGAATGCTACAATGCTATCAGATGAACACGCCGTAAAACAATACTACATTGCATTATCAGATGTACACGCCGTAAAAGAAATTGGATGGAGAATACGAATCAACCAGATTTATATTGTCTATATCAGGATCCCACGCTAGTAGCAGAAGTGAAAAAGAGCAGGCTATACGCTGAGCGGGACACTTAACACTTAAAAAGAATGACACATAACAGAGGAGTGAAGAGGATGCACCATCAAAACCCCAGAGGAAAACGGCTCAAAGGCAGACGCAGGTTTAGATGGATGGATCGTGTGGAGAGGGGTCTACAGCAGTTGGGAAAATAAAAGCATCAGTTAGATCTGAGTGGAAGGCAGTGGTGAAGCAGGCCAAAGCCCTACATGGGCCGTAGAGCCACATGGGATGGATGGGTGGTCTGGGTGGAAGGCAGTGGTGAGGGAGGTCAAAGCCATGCATTGGCTGTAGCGCCACATGGAATGGATGGGTGGTCTGAGTGGAAGGCAGTGGTGAGGCAGGTCAAAGCCATGCATGGGCTGTAGAGCCACATGGGATGCATGGGTAAGAAGGTATGAACAAAAACAAAGTCATTGAAAGATCTGCATTTGGATGAAAAAAATGCGATCGTTTGAATAATATCTGCTGAACTAACAGACACAATTCATTAGTGAGACGGATATGTGTTTATGGCTGGCAGTGTCACGAGATAAGGTTTTACTAGGAATAATGAAATTCAGTTAATCTGTAAATCTATTTCTGGCATGGTCACTGGGTGCGTTGGAAAGACATTCTGCAGATCCTGAGTAGGAACAGCTAAGGAGAATGAGTAGCTGCGACATTAATGTGTACATACGACCACACATGTGTACATTCGACCCTACATGTGTACATTCGACCCTACATGTGTACATACTGCCATATTTGTGTACATACGACCCTACATGTGCACATACGACCCTACATGTGTACATACTGCCATACTTGTGTACATACCACCCTACCTGTGCACATACGACCCTACATGTGTACATACTGCTGTACTTGGGTAAATACGGCCCTACATGTGCACATACGACCCTACATGTGCACATACGACCCTACATGTGCACATACGACCCTACATGTGCACATACGACCCTACTTGTACACGTGCACATACGACCCAACATGTGTACATAATTCCATACGTGTGTACATACGAGCCTACATGTGCACATACGACCCTACATGTGTACATACTGCCATACATGTGTATATACGACTCTACATGTGTACATACGAGTGTGTTTGCGTACACGTGACTCTTCTTGTGTACATGTCACTCTACTTGTGAACATACGACTATACTTGTGTATATGCGACGCTCCATGTGTACATACGATTAATTCTGTATAAACATGGCTCTAACACCATCTCCTAAAGTTCGACACAGTCAAATGATGTCACGAACACAGTCAAGTGATGTCACGAACACAGTCAAGTGATGTCACGGACACAGTCAAATGATGTCACGGACACAGACAAGCGATGTCGCGGACACATTCAAGCGATGTCACGGACACAGTCATGTGATGTCACGGACACAGTCAAGTGTTGTCACGGACACAGTCAATAGATGTCACGGAGACAGTCAATAGATGTCACGGACAGTCAAGTGATGTCACGGATACACTCAAGTAGAGGCCGACCGAATTTCGGCTTCGGCTTCGGTTTCGGCGCCGAAAGTGGCCATTTTATCACTTTCGGCCAAGTTTCGGTTTCGGCCGAAACTGGAAAGTTAAATTTCGGCTTAATTTCGGTTTCGGCCGAAAGAGAAAAGTTAACTTTCGGTTTTTCTTCGGTTTCGGCCGAAATTGACTTAGACTTTCGGCCATCCGGCCGAAAGTTACTCAGGTTTTCGGTCATTTAATACTAAGCGCAAGCGATATTTTACAACAAACTAAGCGACATTTAAGAACAAATTAAGCGATCTTTGAGAACAAACTAAATGATATTTAACAACAAACTAAACGACATTTATGAACAAACTAAACGATCTTTAAAACAAACTAAGCGATCTTTAAGAACTATCTAAGCGATCTTTAATAA
>CAXITT010000639.1:151710-162142 GCA_964033795.1 Lymnaea stagnalis | reverse complement strand
GAGTGATTGTATGATCATAATGGACTAAAGAGTGATTGTATGATCATAATGGACTAAAGAGTGATTGTATGATCATAATGGACTAAAGAGTGATTGTATGATCATAATGGACTAAAGAGTGATTGTATGATCATAATGGACTAAAGAGTGATTGTATGATCATAATGGACTAAAGAGTGATTGTATGATCATAATGGACTAAAGAGTGATTGTATGGTCATAATGGACTAAAGAGTGATTGTATGATCATAATGGACTAAAGAGTGATTGTATGATCATAATGGACTAAAGAGTGATTGTATGGTCATAATGGACTAAAGAGTGATTGTATGATCATAATGGACTAAAGAGTGATTGTATGATCATAATGGACTAAAGAGTGATTGTATGATCATAATGGACTAAAGAGTGATTGTATGATCATAATTAAGGGATATATAAACCCTCATCTTGTTTTTTTTTAGCTGTATTGAGTGAATGAAGTCATCATTGTTGATGAAAAGTGAGATGGTGGACTTCATTGTCTCAGAAGCTTCAAATTGTATTTTCTTAAATATACAAAATTGTTAAAATGAAAGATTTTGATGGCAAAGCTTTTATATCTGATGGGTTCCCTGTGGCCACTGTCTTATGTATAGCCCATTGCGGATATACACTATACGCTGCGAAGATATGTCTGATGGGTTCCCTGTAGCCACTGTCTTATGTATAGCTCATTGCAGATATACACTATACACTGGAAAGATATGTCTGATGAGCTCCCTGTGGCCACTGTCTTATGTACAGCTCATTACGGATATAGTCTACACTATACACTGGAAAGATATGCGTACAAGCGAACATAAATGTTTGCCACGAAGTAGAGGTGAAGCAAAATTTTAGTTGAATGTCAGAGAAGGGATTATTTCTTGTATTGGAGTCAACTCTAGCCTCTAACCGTATGGAAAAACTGCAGAGGGCCATCAAGTATTGAAGGCTTGAGAAGCTTAAAGAGCCCCACATATGCATATGGTTCCTATATAGCATGTGCACTGCGTGAATTTTTCAAAGAATGTAAAAATTTGAAATCTATTCCTAGTTCACTCGTAATTTACTGGCCACTGTTCAGCAGAACTAAAATATTTTTAACATGTTTGGTTCAGAATGCCACAAAGGAGAGATTTGGGTCATGATGGAACATTCCACAACAAAATGGCGCTTTAGTTTGGTTGCCGCTGTTGACATGCATATATATTTTGATGTAGTCCATCTAAATCCATTGGTGGTGAGCAGTTTAAATTAACATTTGAAACACCACATTAACAATTAACACACACACACAAACACACACACACACACCACAAAGGGTCATTACCACTAATATATGTGGCTTTGCTGCTATTCTGAAATTTCTTTTATCGCCCTTTGTGGTAAAGGGTTATTCAGAGCCTGGAAATGGTTAGGATGCAAAACTCAAATACATCTTCCAACAACTTACAACCAGGTAATCTACATTTTTAATCCAACAGCCCAACTGCTACTTTGTGTGGCAAGAAAAAAACAGAAACAAGTTAACTCTGCTAGCTAGTCAAAATGTTTAGGTATTTAAGAGATGTGACAGTAGCATTATTAGTACATAACTAAAAGTAAATATTTTATTCTGTGTACAATTTTGAGATCTTTAGAGCAGTGTTTCCCAAAAATTTCTATACTCAGAACCCCCTACGAATTATTTGACTAGTCTTGCAACCCAGACGAATTGTCTCACACCCTCTACCATAGTAATGCATTTAATTTATTTATGGAATTTATTTATTTATTGAATTGCAAAGAACTGTAGACTTATGAAAAAAAAAATGTTTTTATAAAAATAGAAAAGTTATTAAATGTTAAAAATATATCATAATTTAAAAGCTAAATTCTGTTCTGTTCTTATAATTCCCTTTTCCTCGCACCACGATGTGTCTCTTGCACATACAAAAAAAACCACCTTACTTACCTCCCCAAGATTCACAGGGCATGTACTGGCCAGGTATTCCACCAGCTCAACGTGTTCACCTGGGTGAAACAGGCGTCCTTTACCTTGGCAGTACAACCATTCCCCTAGCAACCTAAACAATTGTCACATGTTATTTTGGCTGTTGTATGACTTAGTAAAAGAAAGGCCTTAGTAACACCAGGATACAGGGCTTATTCATGTCCATTAATGTTAAAAAAAATAATATTTTTTTAGGCACTTAATTTTAAAAATAACTCTGAGATAATAGCTGTACTAAACTTACTTTTATTTTAAATAAATATTTTTGTCCACTTAAAAATTTGAGAAACTTAAAGAATATTTAACTTAATTTTGCAATACTGAATTCAGCATTAAAAATCTGGGAAACTGACCTTTCTTTCTCAGATATAAGATTTCCATCTAAGACTTCAATAGTGGGACACCAGTTCCACACAAATGGCCGGTGGTCAAACACAGTATGCAGTGTTAAGGAAACCGTTTTGATATTTTAAAGCCAAGGATGGGAAGTGTAAAAATACTGTAAGTTTAAGTCATAACCAACTGTTTCTATTTAAAATTGTTTGTTTATGAATCTTTTAGCGTGGAACAATTAATTTATGTTTTGTATTTTATCATCAAGGGAATTTTGTATTTGTTTTTTTCAATTTATTGTAAAATTGTTTAATTGATAATGTGAAAAACTGAACATTAATAAAGTCAGAGATGCTATTGTGTTATGTCCCTACTTTCTATGTCAAAAAAATGCATGTTTAAGAAAGGAAGAAAACCTCCATTTTTGGTACTGATAAAAGTATTTCTTTTCTGTTCCCAATGACTTCCTGTATTGAATCCTGGTTTAACAACTCATCACTAAACCTAACACAGTGATTTAACACTCCCCCTCCCCCCGCACTCCCCCCCCCCGGCCCCCTAATAAGCTGTATTAGTTCTATAGAAGCATATATCAAAGTTTGAAAAAAAACTATAGATGGAAAAAGTGGTTTTTGATTTATAAATAACTTTGCGACAAAGTGTCAATTTATGTTTATTCATGACCAGGTGAAAAAAGGATATGAGTTCCCAGATTCAATGAGTACACAAGGATTTTCAGAAATCGACAGTTGTTGCAAATTAGGCAAACCAGAAAGGTAACATATCTGAAAGACAAATAAAAAAAAAAAGTGTACAATGTTAACAATTAACATGCTAAATGATGTTATTCTTTCAAACAACTTCAAAATAAAAATATAATGGTGGCCACCACTGAAAATTCTTTCCCAAACAAACTGCAATTCCTTTAATAAACCACTAAACTCCACTCTGCAAATCCAATTTTATTAATCAATTATAAAAAATGCTTTAAGGATGACTTACATAACATGACTTTAAATAAAGCTGTTTAAATGAAAATTAATAATTTAAAAAAAACAACAAGATATTTAAAAACATTTTTTTTTCATTTCTTTTTTCAGATGATTAGGAAAAAGAAAAATTGAAATTGCTTAAAAATTACTTCATTCAGATCATGGATGCCGTTATCTGCAAGGGAGAGAATAGCCACACTCTGTGGCAGGCAGACTGCTGCCGGCTTCAAAGAAGTAATGTTATTGCTGTGCAAAAGCAGTGTCTGTAAATAGTAACACATGAGGGTGGATTAAGCTCTCAAATGAAAATACAAGATGGGCTCACAAGATGCAAAGTAAGTTGAATATTTCTTTTATTTTTAATACATTTCTTTGAGTTTAAAAATATCAAAACATTTTTTAAAAATTAAAGCTTACAAGCTCAACTAACCAATGAGTTCTAAATGTATTCTACATTATAATCTGAATTTAAAATTCAATAAATATTTAGCAAATAAATGAAGAAGGTACATAAATAATAATTAAATACTAAAATCTAAATAAAAAAGACAATATTTGATAAAACATGTTTACAAAATTAGATAAAAATAAACCTTCAAATTTTGCAAACTACTCATATCAGAGATGTGTGTAACGTCATTATCCGAGAGATCGATATAATGAAGTTTGCCTCCTTTAGGCAAATGTTCAATGTTCTGAAATGAAGAAGAAAAAAGAGTTACAAACTGACTGTTCTGTTTTATTGTAAATGATTAATTGTTTTTAAATCATAGGGTGCTGAATGCATATACAAATACTGCTAGACTAAATGCATCAGAAGTTTATATTTTATATTGGTGATAAAAGATATGAGATTATATAAAAGTAAAAATAAGTAGTTAATTTTTTTTTTTTAAGGATAATTATGAAAGAAAAGCTAATATTTAAAGAAATTTTATTTTTAGACTATTTTTGCAGGTCTTTGGGAAATATTTGTTATTTAATGTAATATGATTGTAAAAGAAATGTTTTTTTTTAAATTCTGAAAAGGGACTGATACAAAAAATACAACCCTCAGTAATAACATAATATGTTTCCAAGCTACATTAATCTTTTAAACATTGTTCATTAGGTAAAGCTGAGGATCCAGCAAGCTTTGAAAAATTATAAGGTACTTGAGACCTACTTCAAGTCGCTAACTAATCAAAAGACAATTAATTATCAAGTTCTTGAACAAGTCCTGACACCCAATGCACAACCAAACTACTATTTGTTTATTAGTTATTCCTATAAAAATTACTTTAATAGAATTCGATGAAAGGTCCAACCACATCAATTGGGTTAGCTCTTGAAGCCCATCTATAGCCACAATACTGTTGCTGGACAGACTGAGAACTGTGAGTGAGGTAAGTGAGCTCAGACCTGTCATCCGTACTATGTGGTTGTTTTTAACAGACAACTGAGGAAATGATATTTAATTTTACATTTAAAAAATGTAAAGTGCTTTTGTTGTTAGCTATAATAATATCGAAGATTAACAAACAAATATTAAAATTTTTGCTCGTTTTCAACTTATGTGACAGTGTGCTAATTGTTGAAAAATTTGTTACAAATTGTTGACAACTTTATAAAACATAGATATCTTATTTCCCTACATCCATCTTGATAGTTCGATACCTCTGCAACCCTAGATTCCTTGCTGGAGTTTAAGGGAATACAAAATTTTTAAATTTCTATTAAGGTGATATCTAATAAAGTTCAAAACTTCTGGGCCTCAATAAACCAGTTTAAATCAATTATTTATTTAAAATGTGCATAAGACCTCATTTTTTGTCTATTTCAAAATATGTTAATCAAAATATGTTAATCAAAATTAACATTAATGAAAAATATTTGCATAGACAAAATACCTGAGATAGATTAGAAAAGTTTTCCAAGCCATCTAATTTACTTATGTTATTATTATCCAGAATCAGAGTTTTAGGCTCCAAGCCTTCTGGTATTTGAATACAAGTCAATTCTTGGTCCGCTAAGAATAGCACCTCTTTGTCGCTACCATTTTCCTCATCTTCATTAGAAGCTTCTTTATCTAAAAAAGTTTGGTTTATACAATTTTAATTAGTCAAGCACTCATAAGAATTTCACAATTTTCACTAATTAGTGTAAACACTAACTTTTCAAACAATACTATACACACTTACAACCCATCTGGAAAAAAAAGGTTTAAGTGCTAAGATGCCCCGAGAAATATTTACTCTCAAGTGTTCAATGGTTGTGATTACCTAATATCTAAATTTTAGAGAGTTACAACATATTTTATAGGGACACAAAATAAAAAATAGTCAGTTTTTATTTTCCTTTATTAAAATGAATTAGAGCAGTGGTTCTCAACCTCCCTAATGCCGCAAACCTTTAATACAGTTCTTCATGTTGTGGCGACGCCTAACCACAAACTTATTTTCATTGATACTTCATAACTGTAGATTATTTATGTTATCCGATGGTCTTAGGCAACCCTTATGAAAGGTTTGTGTGACCCCCCAAAGGGTTCCCAACCCACAGATTGAGAACTGCTGAAGTAGAGGAATACCACCGCAGTTTTACAGCATATACAAGAAAACTTTCTCAGAGTTTTGCAAAAATTTTTTTTCATGAAGCAATATTGCAGAAATAATAATACTGATGGAGACACCTCTCTGCATCATAACACTGTTGCACGGCATGTCAACTATTTCTGACTATTTCTGGACTACGTGATATATCCGTGTTTTAAAAAAACTAAACGATATCCTATCAAGCTTTGACATCATTTAAAGACATCTCTACAATGGGTGAAAGTGAGTCTACATGAAGAATACCGGTACCATTTTTATTACTGGTATAACATTTAATATGAAATACCAGAAAATTAGCTATGTCTAGGAGTAGGAGGTTTGACTGGATCTATTAGTAACACTCTATAGGTCAATATGTTGGCCCCTAACAGAGCAGATGTAGGCACAATTAATTGTCCTATATCCAATATATAGGCTATAGTTAGGCCTATTAAATTTTTTAAATTTAACTTGTGCATACCGGTAGCTTTGGTTTTGCGATGTGTTTGTGCCATTCTCATTAACGATCGATCTATCCTACACTACTTAAAACTACACCCCTACCCCGGCTTGGAATGTGATCCTAATTATTTCTAGAAATGTGCGTAATTATGGGAACATTTCTGTCTAACAATAACGCTCCGCATTATTCTCAGATTTCGGTCTGCCGATAACGCTCAACATTATTCACAGAGCTGTGTGGATAACGCTTCCCTTTAGTAATTTAATTATTTTTCCGATATTGGAATCTAAACAGCCAATTTGATTAATTATATGCATAATATTGAAAATACTAACTAACATACATACTTAGGATTCATTCGAAAATGATGTCACACTATTTTCGACCTACTCCTACCCTTATTAGAAATCAGCAATAATAATTAAAATACAAATGGACATCCTTGTCACCAACAATACGCCATTATGTCCATATAATAAATTATAATATAATCATAATGGTACATTAAAAAGTCAAACTTTCATACCCCCTCTCCCTAGTTGCCAGGATCTTGAGAAGATAGCAATCAGCCTGGGTGCCAAGCTTAAACTTAAGATGGTGCCAAAATCTTTGGTGCTAAAATCGTCTTTTTCATATTTTATGCACTCAATATATGTATTTTTAAAAAGGCTATTAGTCTGTTAGTACTTCATCTAAAAAAATTATCTAAAAAAGTATATTGTTATTAAAATTAAACAATATACTTTTTTTAGATAATTTTTTTAGATGAAGTAGTAAGTAGATTTCCACCAAAAATATTAAATTATCACTTAAACTTAAACGCAGTTACATTTTTGTAAAAATAATACAATATAATTGCTAGTCCTGATCAGAAATTAAATGTAAATAAATAATGCTGCAGCCTGGAGATTCTTAATAACTTGTATACTTCCCCTTTATTATAATATTACCCTGAACACTGTCGGCTGTCGGTATAATTACCTTTTAGTTAGTACTTTTTAGAGAGAAACAAATTCTAAAAATTATGTTGCCCCTGCAAACGCCATTTAAAAATGAGATATGGGTTATACGAAGATTGAAATATGTAAGGAATAATGAAATCATGATTTAACACCCGTAGAGAAGTGTTGTTACAGTTATCTTCAAACACAAAATAAGTATTGTTTACCTTCGAGATCAGCCATCTTGAAATAGTTTTCGAATTCGTGGTGGCTTTCGGATCTGTTAAAATAAACTGTAAAAGTAAATAAAATATTATTGTACTTTTATTAATCAGATTCGTTGTTTTAAAAAAATAAATGTCTTAGATTTTTAAGACAGATAATAATTGTTAAATCATTTTTTTAAACACTTAGGGTTTTAATTGTTTGACTATAAATTATAAACTATATTTTTAAGGTCCTTAAGATCCGTATACGCAAATTAATATATACATATATATTATATAATATTTATACAGGGTGGTCATCTTACTAAAAGTAAGAACATCTCGTAACAAATAGTTATATAATTGAGCTAATATAAGTTTTGTCATTGACAGTTGTATGAAAATTACTATGCTAGTTATTCAGAAAACTTGTTCAATCTGCCCCCTCCCCCACTCTCCCTGTTTCTCAATAAATAATTGTAAGCGTTGGTGCCTTTTTATGTTTCTGATAATAAAACGATGTTAACAGGTCCACCCTGTATATATATATTACACACACACACACACACACACCAATGTGTAGCTTAGTGGTTAATTAAAATGTTATGTATGTTTTGGCCAAGAAATATTTGACAGAAAAATACAGAGAAAGAATTTGTTTTGTTCTTAAACTGCCTTCATTAGTGGGTTGATTTTTTTTTTAAATATGAAGAAAAGTGGGAAAACTGGAGGCTGAAAGAGTTAATAATAGTGGCCAGAAAATCTGAAAAGAAGCTCCAACAACATTTAGAATGGCGAGTGATGATAACGCAAAGAATCATATTTTTTTTAGGTTGATCCAGCTTAAGGTGTCAGAGACAAACATGAATTAACAAAGCTCATTTGCTATCATGGACCGTAGACTGGTTGAAGGATGACCCTCAGCATATACACGTCAGTCTTTGATAGAAAAGAGGGATGTTCCTTATGATGTAGTGACTTATAAGTCCTATCAGCACCGTGCAAAGGAGAGGGCAAAGGGGACACTCATTCTGGGAGACAAAATTAAAGGTTACCTAAATCATCGTTAAATGTTAAATCTTGTTTATTCTGTGATAGCTAGTTACAAGTTGGCAAATCGCAAACTTCCACAATTTTGCCTCCCCTAATTAATTAACGATTGTAAAAACCAATACAGTTTAAACCCATATTTTTTAACTGAAGAAAACGATTTTAACGCTACTTCTCTTGACATAGTCTAGCAAGCGAATGTTCTACTCGTTGTGAATGCAGAACATTCCAAATTTTAGAACGTTCTTTAACATGCTTTGCACCTTGTCCTGCAATCGAATTCAATTTCTTCTCATCTGAGATAGAAACTGTTTTATTTCGACAAAATAGTAGCTATTAAATAGCAGGTGAATTTACTTAATTAAATGTTAGTTGTATTTTCTTGAGAGTTCTTTTTTTTCTTCAAATTAATGAATTGATTCTAACTTTTGAAAAAAAAAAACTTATATAGGTTAAATATGTCCTGTTCAAACATGTTTTATCATCTTCACAACCTATTTTGTATAAATGGGACTACAGAAATAATATTAAAGTTTTTTGGTTTTTTTTTTTTTTGGGGGGGGGGGGTCCCCTCAACACGGTTGTCGTTTAAGGATCTTAAGGGCCTTATCACGTTTTATTTGAGTACGGTTTGACTCCCTTCCCCCCGAAGGAAATTTTTTTTTTTTTTTTTTTTTTTTTTTGGGGGGGGGGGTCCCCTCAACACGGTTGTCGTGTAAGGATCTTAAGGGCCTTATCACGTTATATTTGAGTACGGTTTGACTCCCTTCCACCCGAAGGAAATTGTCTGCGAGACTGTTATTTTCCTTTCTGATTTCCGGTCATCAAGATGAAGTAATGGAAACAATTTTTATAGCTTTAATAATCCTATTTCATCCTTTAAGTTATTATTATTTCAAAGGCTATTTTAATTAAGTTAGTATAAGAGGTATTGTAGTAACCAAGATACATATGCATTGGGACTGATTTTGGTCTTTATCTAATTTTTAATTCATAATTTTTAATCATTCAATGTTAACACTTGTTTACATTTCCCCTCCTTAGGCTTGAGCTTTGCTCTTACAGTGGGTACAAAATTTATCCAGGCCATGGCAAACGCCTGGTTAAAGCTGATGGCAGGGTACGTATATATTTTACTTAGTAATAAAAGCATCCTATGCTTAATGTTAATCATTGCAACATATCTTTCATACTACTTAGGCCTTTACTAGAATTAGAATTGTATAAGTATATGATATATGTCATGTTGTCCACACCCTTGACTTGAGCACTAGCTGCACTTTTAGGGATCCTTTGCAAATTACAACAAGCCTAAAATGACATTTTCACCCCCCCCCCCCCCCCCCCCCCTAAGTATATTATATATGTCATGTTGTCCACCCCCTTGACTTGAGACATAGCTGCACTTTTAGGGATCCTTTTCAAATTACAAAAAGCCTAAAATGACATTTTCACCCCCCCCCCCCCCCGTCACAAATTCGTTACCCCTTCTTCCCCCATACTTTAGTGTCATGTCACACCAAAAAATATTCCTGTCATAACTAAACTAAGATTTTATTCTTTAACATATTCTCATATCATAATGGATTAAGATGTAGTATTAGAAAACTGATGTGAAAAGCAAATAAACGAAGTCCTCCCCAAGCTGAAGCTGAATGTAAAATGGTTGGATCAGTTTTTGCATCGTTTTTCTATATGTCCAGAAGGTGTGAGGGACTGAGTTTCACAGTACTTATAATACCTGAACTAATGTTTTTAAAATTAATTGAATAAAGATTTTTCATAATGAGAAAATTTAGATTCAAATTTTTTTGAAGTGTGATGTCACATATTTTTTGACAACCCCCCCCCCCCCCC